>OVAY01000459.1:0-58534 GCA_900406395.1 Kernera saxatilis
TTATCAGAAACTGTTCAACTCTGTCGCCGGAATCCAACCCCCTTTTTTCGACGTCGGAACCACCTACTACAAACCATGTTCAGATCAATGGTTGTCCATGTAATTAAACTAAATAGAAAAGGGTAAAATAAAAATAAAATATTACTATTTATAAGAAAACTAATTATGAAATCTTCACTGCTACTTACTTAATTTTACAATCTTCTATTGATATTGCTTAAATTAACTCTATATTATATAACTATGCAAGTTGCTTGGAAGTTTATTGTTTTTTTACAAAATAGGTGTCAAGTTTTCAATTGTGATGATGATGTACACTTTCTTTGCTCTTCAAACTTTGTTTTTGACTAAACAATGAAGGATATATTAAAAGGATTAGATATGTTTAATAACGTAATGCGAAAATAATATAAGAATTCTTTATTAGTCGATGACACATAATTGCTGCTTTACTTGATTACTTCGCACGAATCATTAAAAAAAATTGGAGATATCCAAAAGAATCGTGTCGAAATATTAGTCATAAGAAAATACGAATCATTCAAATAATTACCAAAGAAATGGAGATATCTAAAAGATTCGTGTCAAAATATAGGTCATAAAAGAAATATAGGGGTCAATTTCTGGAGATTAAAACAAGAAAATTCTTACACTTGTGCCGTGTTGGTAACGAGTGGGGGGACAAATTGCAAATCGCAAAAAGTAAAAGACTATTCCGAGAAGAAACAAGAAAATGACGTGGGAAAATTGTAATTTCGTAAAAGTAAAAGACTATTGAGTCTATGACGATAAGAATCAAGTAAACGAGGTGAGTGAAGGATTTGTGCCGTTCGTGTCATACTCATCTGGTCTCAACTAAGTCGGGTTCTCTTTTTAGTTTTTTCCTTTTCCTTTACCAAAGCACCCCTAAAGAGAAACATTATTTTATATTTTGTTATCTTGGTTTTAATGGAAGATGACCATTCGATGACCAAAAAAGAGATCAGTACTGTCATATTTCCTAATTTATTGCTTTACAAGTTGATATATACTATGATAGCTTGATTGTATATGGCGTCATTTCTGGCTTTTGACCCATACACAGGGACAATTTTCTATTAACCTGCGTGATTATTGACCGGCCAAGATCTTAATTATTTTTTAATACTTACGCTTATGCAATACCTTTTGCTAATGAATTATATTGATTGATTTAAATATTCTCCATAAATACTATAGACCAATCCCATTGGTATTGCTTTTGTTCTTGTAATTATTTCAGTCTTTTTCGCTGACCCGATCAGACGCATATCCGAGTTTTATACATATATCAATTATAATAGATTATAATTATACGTTTAGGACAATGTAATATATTTCAACGAACATGAATGGATCGAGTTTGTGACTAGTATCTGAAGATTGAATTATCCGATTAAGTAATATTTTTTTTGAACAATAATAAAAATTATCCAAAGTACCTCAAAATTAGCTAAATTTTTCTTAATATTTAGGAAACAATAAAAACAAAAAACGAGGTATCAACAAAAGATGTTTAAAGGCTTTCTTAGTTAGGGATTATGCATTGATCTCAACTCAAACGAAGGCACCTCCAGGCTCCAGGGAAGATAATAAACAGAAAGTTTTTGAATAGAAGACTTGTGATAAGATGTTGAAAAATCCGATTCCAACACCTTTCGGAAGCCTAAGATTGAACCTATGATTTCATGTCTGATCAATATTATTATGCATTTCTATTAATTTGGTGCACTTTTTGTGTCTTTTAACTGTTTTGGTAAAAGAAACTGAAACTATAATATGATGAATATTTTTGCAATTCAAATCATCAAATCATCTTATAAGAGGTACATGATTTTCTGGTAAGACAAATGATAAAGTTTCACTAAAAATAAAGCTCGCGATTACAAGGTCCCATATTATGATCTGTTCTCCTTTATAACGTGTTTTGGTCGGTTGACCAAACTTTACAACGCCAAACCACCACAACGTTCTAGTTTAGGTGACGACTAATATCATTTTTTCTTAGAGATTTACAATATAAGCTAACCTAAACTATAAATTTCGTATCCTACTGTTATTTTCTACAAATTGTACTTTTTTACTGATTAGTCTTCATGCTGTACAAAAAGGTATTTTAAAACTTGTAAATTTTATTTAATTTTTAAAAGTAATCCAATTAATTCAAAGTGGTCGAGAAGAAATAAAGGATGAAAGTAAATGGACGACAAGTTATAAACCCCGTGGAGCTTACATTTCGTCAAAACCTCTGAAATCATAATCAAAACAATATTCGAAAAAAGACCCAAACAAAAAAAGGAGATAAGTTTAAGGAGCAAAACACTAAAGCATTTTAAGGTTGTATTCTGATCCAAATCGAAAATATCAAAAACACAAATCTAAGGCATTGAACACTGTCACTGGGGAGGGTGTGATCGTGTAATCATGAAATCTCTCTCCCACCATGTGCATGTGTTGGGTTTCACATCCTGTCTTCTCTCCTCCTAGGAGCACATGTAATTATCTCATCCACTCGCAATATCATCTCAGCTGCTTCTGTTGCAGAAAGCAGAACCGCTTGCTTCACTTTGAATGCTTCATAGATTCCTCTCTCCTCCATATCTCCTACCTGTAAATAACCAATCAATCAATCAGCATCATCACATTTCAAGTCTTAACATTACAATTCATACCCAATCCTAGTGTTCTTTTTGTTTGTTTATAGAGTTTACTTACAGCTCCAGAGATGACATCGATCCCGGCGTTACACCCTTCATTGTGGTGCTCTGCACGAAGCTGAGCCACCAATTCTGCACTGTCTAAACCAGCATTGTCAGCGATTGTTGTTGGTATAGCCACTAGAGCCCGTGAGAAAGCTTCAATGGCATGTGATTTTTTGCCAGCGGTTTTCCGTGCAAGCTCATCTACTTCCTTTGCCATCACCATCTCTGGCCATCCACCTCCGAGCAACACTCTAGAGTCATTCACTGTTTGGGAGAGTACACATAAGGCATCATGGAGTGATCTTTCAGCCTCGTCGAGAACATGGTGACTGCAAGAACAAAAAGACCACATAAAAATTGTCATGAGTGAATTAGAAACAGGTTTAGTCTACACAAAGTCTTTAAGTAATGGGACTGAAAAATGCATACCTAGCACCCCTTAGGACAATTGAACAAGCCTGGCCCATCTCAACACCTGAGAAATGGATCAACTTGTCTTCACCAATCATGATTTCTTCAATGAGCTTGCAATGCCCAAGCTTAACAGACTCTGGGTTGTCAAAGGTCGAAGCGATTTCACCGCCTGTAACCAAACCAAGACGCTCTATTCCCTCAAAGTCAGCATGCTCAATAGCAAGAACACCAGCATCTGCAAAGAGCTCCTCAGGGAAATTGTAGATCAACTGCCTGTTAACAAAACAGTTGATCCCGTGGGCTAGGATCTTCTTCACCTTGTCTTTCATCTTTTCCTTTTCAGCCCCTTCAATCTCAGCAACCTTGGTCATGGAATCCACACGGACACGTGCACCATAAATTTTCACTTTATCAGTATCCATTGCAGTATTTGCTACCAAGATCTTTGCGTTCTCTATGCGCTTAGGCTGCCCAATTCCTATCTTCTTGTCAAGAATAAACCTAAAGGCATAGATTTAAGTTGAACAGTCCTGAGACAAAATTACTGAATGCACAGAAGGAGGCACACAAGATAACAAGATGACATAATGCCTAACAACATTCCAAAGTAAGACTATACTTATAACATTATGGTGCGCAGGCTAAGAAGAAGAAAAGAATCTGAAACACTACAGAGGCACCATGAACAGATGAATACTATATAGAGATCAATAGCTAACAGAAACAGATTTTGAGCAGACAAAGGCACAAGTGGTTTCTTACCCTTCATCCAAAAAGGAATCCCTCAGGGACCCTCCAGGTTTTTTGATGATTTGAATTGCTTCCAAGTTTGTGCTTCCCTATTTGCAGGACAACAACAGAATATAAGAAACCAATCATATAAACTCCCATCGAAACCACCTTGCATTTATGGGAAAGAATATAATAGCAAAATGAAACCAGCCTATTATCATGAAATTTGTCAAAGAAAGCTCTTCTTAAAAGAAATAACACATAAGTTTCAAAGAAAGAGACAGAAGGAACACATTGCTGAATGAGTTTCAAAAGGAAGCAGAGATGGAACCTTTAGCCTGAAAACAGCATCCACAGCCATATCTGCAAAATGTTCCTTGTCCTGTGACAGAATTTTGGAAGATAACGTAGTCATCGCAATCTTCATCAAGTCTGACCTGAACTTCTCTGCATTGACACAAAACACAATACTTGTAAATAACAGTGTGATTTTCAAAGTTAACTGGAAAGGAAAGTTCCGCTTGAACTCAACATTGAAGAAAACACACAAACAAGAGAATGCTATGCTTTAATGTGTGCAAAACAAGGTCTACACATCTCTATAATGATTACCTGCATTCTCCTTATTATCAATGATTCTTTTCAGTAAAGCATCACGAGCACATTCTGCAGCCATTCTGTAACCTAAGAAGCCAGAAAATGAAAAAAAAATAGACAACATTGTCATAATGGAAGAAGCTGATACAAAGCTTTCATCTTTACACTTAAAGCGTCAGAAGCTTACCTGCTATTATCGTCATAGGGTGAATCTTAGAAGCAACAAGCTTTTCTGCTTCTCTAAGAAGCTCGCCAGCCAAAACAACAACAGAAGTAGTCCCATCACCAACCTCATCATCTTGAACTTTCGAGATGTCTGAAGAACACATCAGATACAAGAAGTGAGAAAGACCACAAAAATAACGAATTTGAAAACTGCAAACTCGAATCGCAAGGAATGCATACCAACAAGAACTTTAGCTGCGGGGTTGTCTATATGCAGTGATTTGAGAATAGTAGCACCGTCGTTGGTAACAGTGACAGCATGACCTCTGCCAGTAGATTGTAAGATTTTATCCTGAAGAACAATAAGATTCAACCACAATCAATAGGCTGATACTGAATGCTTAGGGAGCTCTTAAGTATTGGGGATCAGAAGTTTACCATCCCCTTTGGCCCTAGGGTAGTCTTAACCAGGTCAGCAATAGCCATTGCACCAACAAATGATGCCTAAAGAGCAAAAAAAGCAAATCAGATTCAAACAGTAGAGTGAATCTGAAAAACCCTAAATCCTCGATAAAAGAACAAAAAAATGGCTCACCATCCTCGCACGTTCTCCCTTCTCTTCACTAGCATCATCTTTGAAGATCTTGTCGATCTAAATACGAATAGCTAAGTTAATGGCCGCGAGAAGAGCACTGGGAAGCAAAAGAAATGAAAGAGACGACGGAGAATCATACCGGCATTAGGAATAGCAGAAGAAGATGGAGGGCTTCTCAGTGGCGGAGATCCCCCAAGTCCAGTCTGGGATCAACAATAGTTGAGTCGTTCAAACGAAGACGAAGAAGCCGAGAAGGAAGCCGAAAAGGAACCCGAAATACTGAGTCTGCTTACAAGTAGAAATGGAGGACAGCAGAAAAAAAAAAACACATCTTCGGAACCCTAAAAGAAGAGCCCAAAGACAGAAATACCCTCACACTTTCCAGATTTCATCCGTCGGTCATTTTTTGAATGTTTTGCGTAAAAACCCGAAAGAAAATTAATTGGTTCACGCCGAAAAAAAAAAATAATAATAATAATTGGTTCACTTGTTTTGCTCAACTCCATTTTTATTTTCTTCACATAGAATTGGGAAACTAGGTAATAATAAGGAAGATTTATTTTCTTTGCACACTTAATTTTTTTTTGGAAAAAAAGAGCATAACCACCTATAAGAAAAAAAGTGCATATAACCTATAAATTAGATACGAGTAAAAATAAAATTAGTAGTGTTTCAAAAATCATTTGATACAAATTTAACTTTTAGAATACATAGAAGTATATGTTTAAACATTAAATTTTACGTGCAAGGTCAAGAAGATTAAGATAGTAGATGTTTGGATTTAAATTCGATTGGTAATAATCGAAAAGCTTTTACGAGAACTCCGCCTTAACATCTTCCATAAATATTTATCTTTTTTTTTTAATATTTATCTTTGGTTAAGAGAATTCTCGGATATGTCAAAATGGTTTATGCGGAAGATCTAAAAGGTGTCATGTCGCAATCACGCATAAGTAGCAAATATAATCATTGTCGAAGGTCCTGCATGTTGAATGCGATACAACTTGAAAATCTTGGCTGAAAGTCTTGCGATTCGACATATAAAATTGAGGTTATATTAACTCTATTAATACTATACAACTTCACACATCTAAAAGGTTCAAAAATGAGGTCAGACAAGTCTGATGCGTGTACTTTTATTTGAAGCATATATTTCTATAAAAAATCATTGGATGCCTTAAAAAGATTGGATACAAAATGGACCAAAATTTTAAAAATTAGAATTAAGGATTTTAGAATCGAAATTGTTGGGAAGTTTTTTTTTTTTTTTTGGGTATGAATGTTAAGTTTGTTGGTGAGATTAACTAACTGTGGCAACATATATTGTTTTTTTGAAGGAACTCATATGAGCGGAACTCAAAGTAACGATAACCATTAGTCGATACAAATGGATCGTTAGTCTCGGACAATATTGATGGATCAAACTCTAAACTTTGTGAATATAATTTCAATTGTCAAACCGCTACAAGCATTCGGGACTAGTCAACAGACAGTCCCGACCATGAACAGCCGGGTAATAATCGTAGAGGATGTGGCTAGAGAAGTCGATGCAAAGGGACAAGCAGATAAGGTGGATTAAGCATAAAATAAGGTCAGCTCAGAGACTGCACATGTCGTTAACTACGGTCTCCACATCACAAGACGCGAGCGACTGGACTGCGTATATTATACTTTTAGACGTAACTATGAGAACCTGAATTAGACACGTTTCCGGTTCTGGTTAACCGAAATGGGACTAATGAATATCTTCACATCATGAAACCAAAACTCAAAAACGACAGCGTATCGTATTCGCGCACGTTTCTAAATTGCCATGTCTTTTTATTGTCAAACCAAAAAAGATAATCAACGTATCAAATAATTGAAGCTTCTGAGGAGGATAATCTCGGTGGTTCCAATCACAACGACGTGGGGACGAAGCAGCGAAACAAAGCAGCAGAAATATCAAAATTCCGACACAAGATCTAACAGTTCCGAGAGACTGACCATGGCTAACGTTGAAGATGAGCCACGCGCTTCCGTTCAAGGTGGATGCGGAAGTATCCTGGGATGTGGTGACGGCGACGGTGCCGGCGGCGAGGAGCTTCGCCGGACTGAAATCGGCGGTAACGGCACCGTGCAGGGTGTCATCGCCGGATCTGTCGCCGGAGAAGGTGAATTTTCAGTTGAGAAATCGATTCAAGGAGCTAGGTATGAGTTTGTTTGAAAATTGCTGTTGATTCGCATGTTTTCGTTTGAGTCTTCTAGTCCTGGAAATTGAGTGGGGATGCCAGAAAATTTATGGATCAGCATTTTTTCGATCTGTTTTCATTCGGGTGCATGTATGAAATAAAAAGAGGGGATTTAAGGATTTTTGGTTGCTATTTAGGGAAAGTCGTCTTTTTTAGGAGGGATCAATTTGTTCTTGGCTGGAACATTGGTTTCCACTTCTTATACGACCTATCAATCTTGTGCTTCAAATTCCTTCATGCGTACATAAGTTTTCATGTGGATGTGATTGTCGGAAGTTTCTTTTTCAACATGAGAAAATGGAGAGACTGGATTTTTTGTTTTTTTGTTTTATATGAATGCTATTGACTGAAATGGGAAACTACGTAGTTTTTCATTAGTAAGTCTGCACTTCTCACAAGTGTTTATGTTTATGCATTTGAAGGTCCACGGAGGTCCCGTCCTCTGAGCCAGATGCTTCCACGGTCATTCCAACTCAACTTACTATTTTCTTTGGTGGGAGTGTTCGTGTGTTCGAAGGAATTCCAGCAGAAAAGGTTGGTCCACTGTGGAGCACATTCTGCTTTTTGTTTTGTCTTGAAAGCTCGGATTTCCTATTCTCACTGTGATCCACGCTTGCAGATTCAAGAAATTCTTGGTATTGCTGCTGCTGCTGCTGAATCCATTGAGACAAAGAATTCTACGAGCATCATCAGTCCTGTCCCTTCTCCAGCACTGAACAGAGCTCCTTCTTTCTCAAGCACATCTACTGCAGCTTCACCAGCTGCACAGTCATTTCCCATTCACCCTCACCCGATTTCGTTTTGCAGATCTGCGGCTGGTAAGTATTCGATTCGATTCAACTGGTGACAGCAATCTTTAAACATTGAAAATGGATATTCTCATTAGTTTTCCACAAATCTGTTTGCCGATTCAGATCTACCAATTGCAAGGAGGCATTCGCTTCAACGATTCCTTGAGAAAAGACGGGACAGGTATGCATCCTTTTTAACTACACTTCATCCTTCTCCATTTCCCTGGAAACTCAAATCTGATCGAATTTATTGTTTCTGATTAATTAATTATACAAGTCTTGTTGATATGCCTGAGAGGGAATCGTAAAGACAGATTGGTCATCATTTTTACCTTGAGATTGCATCTAACAGCAACATTCGCACTCTTTTTTGCAGATTGGTCAACAGAAACCCTTACCCTGCTTCAGACATCAAGAAGACAGATGTCCCAGCAGACAATGCCTCTATTAAGGAGGAATATCCGACTGCTTAGCAAAAGATCAACCTCAGGGCAAGTAAAAATGTTATGTCGATATGGCTGATATGATAATGTATCATATATGTTGCTGTGTGCTGTATGATAAGTGTCTGTATAGGTTTGTTAGACAAACCGAAGATTTGTTTTAACATTTTACTTTTCCTCCGATGATTAAGACAGAGTATCATCTACTGAAGAACAAACTATTGTTCTAGAGTCTAACTAATAACTATTGATGCTATGTTATGGAATTGTTCTCTCTTCCAGACACAATTTGTGTATAAATTAACTAAGCCCGTGTTGTTGTTGTTATAATAAGCTTTCATACAAAACAAACTGAGTCTCTGTAAAATACGATTAATATTGTGAATAATGAACAACAAATGGGAGATGTGAAAGCACATATAATTGAGGAAAGAAACAATGGAGTGTGTCAATTCAACAAAATCTAAACGTACATATATTCACCTCCACGGATAGCATTCGCTGCGCCTTTCCGCTCTTCCTCAGCCTCTTTCTCCCTCTCTTTCCAGCTCTCGTATTTCTGATCGTCTGTTGGTAATTCATGGCGGCATATAGGGCAAGAGTTATGCTCGTCCTGCCACAACAATTTGATCATAAGCTTTTTGTTCGTTCTTACCCGTAAGCTATATAAGAATGCTAATTTTTAAAACTATGAACAAAGGTTAGGTTTTTGTTTTTACCAGCCAAGGCTTTAAGCAAGGAGGGTGGAATGTGTGCTTGCATGGCAACTCCTGCATTTTGTCGCCGATTACTAAATTCTCTTTGCAGATGCAACATTCTGCCTCTGCACCAAACTTTTTAAGCATTTCCTCGCTGAAAACAATCACTGGAAGTTTCTCGACAATTTCTTTACTTGCCGGTGGAGCTCTTGGTGGTCCACCATCTTCTAGTATCTGCACAGAACCCATCATATATATCATTTTTCAATCACTAGACTTAAAAAACGATGCTACTAATATCATATAGAGTTTAAGGACTCTTGATACAGAAGAGGGAGACAAATAGCCAGCCATATTGGAACAAAGTGGAAAACCCGAATATGCAAAAAACACCATACAGGTAAAAGGCGGAACAAAAATTGCTTTCATCTCATCTATAGGTGAAGAATCCCATTTTATCAGCAGCGTTTGATCATACAAAAACTACATCATCTAAAACTAGCAAGGAAGAGTAGAGAAGGGCGATGCTAAAAGATATAAAAGCTACCTCTGGGATGATACTGTCAAGACCATTGATGAGTTCTTGCATCAAGTTGGCCGTTTCCCCAAGAGTGTTTTCAGCAGGACCATTAGAGGATTCACCAGCAACGATTGAAGCGAAAGCAGACATGAGATTCTGCTGCACAAGCCACTGAGGCTGTGGCGGCTCACGATCAACCGTTAGATGCCCCTCGAAGAGATAACCTTGTGAGCTCTCTGTTGGCTGATTATCTACTTCGGTTAACTGCTCATTGGCTTGAGCAATGCAAGATTTCAAGTGTTTCTTCTCAGAGGCATCAGAGACAAGTCGCTCAGCCTCCTCGAAAAGGCTCAGTCCCGCAACCCAAAACCCAGTAGCTGTATATCTTGTCTTGAGAACTGTTGCGACACGAGATACAACTATAAAGAACTGCAATAGGCCATCAAACGAAAACTGTGTCAGCGAGATAACTAAACAACCCACAAATTCTCGATTATATAAAAGAAATTGAAAGGTGCACAAAAATAAAATAAAATAAAAGAAACTGAACAAAACGAGCGTCCGTTGAAACTCATATCGGATCAATTGAAGATATTTGACATGAACTTTCTCTGCAATTGTAATAGAAAACAAGAAAGAAAGATGTTTGATTCCTAATTCAATACTCAAAGTAAAAACCCACCATAAAACTTAAGCAATGAGTACACATCAATCAAACATTCAAAACCGCCAGAAATTCACCATGACCAGCATGGCCCTAAAATTCCGAGCTATTTCAAATAGATGTTGGTCCGAAATCTAACAATAAAACCAACCTGTTTGCGGAGAGAAGGAGAGGAGGAAGAGTAGCGATTACGAAGAAGAGACTGAATAGACCGAACGGATGCCTCGAATCTCAGCTTTTTGTTGAGCTGTTTCTGCAGATCATCCAGCTCAAGCTTCAAGCTTTCCTCGGAAAGAGACGGTGAAGACGATGCATCCATTAAATTTTTCCTTGTAAGAATTGAGGAGAATTCAGGGGTTTCGGATGAATTGGAGATTTTGTAAGAGATTCCAAAAGAATGATCAAATGAACAACGATCTCGTCTTCTAAGATTTTTGTAGCTGCCAAGTTTTCTTGATCAGGAGGAAAGGACGAAGTCGGTCGGGTCGAATCCGGTACGGTATTCTTTAATCTGGTTCGGTTAGAGAAGAAGAGAGCAACCACTTTACAATTAAAATTAGCCACTGACCGGAGAAGCATCGCCGAAAAAAAAGGTAATAGACAATTTTGTTCTACCAGTTGATGTACAGAGGTAATATAACGACTTCAAAGGTAAAAAAAAAGGGTATAAGTAAATTCATTTTGTCTTTACAAATCCTTAAGTTTACATTTATCGCCAATATCTTAAAGATTAATTACAAAAATTAGGAGATGCCTGTCACCGTAACCCATTGGTTTTCATTTGATTTCTGGTGTATAACAAGCCTTTGGAACAAATAATTTTCAATCAGGCGCGAGCTTTCACCCTCAGAAACATCTCTTCACATGAACATGAATAAGTTTGCATGGACAATAACATTGGCACAAAAAAAGCTCCATGGATTTACTGATTCGACCTAAACCACATGAATTTAACAAAGTAAAAGGGTTTGATCCTATCCATATTTGAAGTGAAGACATATAATCTGGAGATTCTTCACCATTTTCCAAAACAGAAAAACAAGACAAGTATCTCAACTCCATAACAAGCTCTTTAGTTTCCCAGAACAAAAGACCACTCACTTCACCGACCAATTTCTCAAGTCTTCCTGCGACCAACACGGGCAACAAAACCAGCTTTGATCGGCGCCACAGATCGTCCAGATCCACACTGCAAAACAAGTATCGTTCATCATATTTGCAAATACAAACACAGAAAGTTAAGCATAGCTAAAAATAACCAATTCGTTAACTTGATCAGGCATAGGCTACGATTTCAACATCATGACATGACTCTTCAATTACGTGAGAGAAATCTGATTCACTAAGAAAAGTATGCCTCCTGATGAGTTTATCCAAGAGAGGTTCTTTCGGTATCAATCACAAGACATAAAACACTGTGGGGGTAATTGATTCAATTATCACTGGACTTGTCTACAGTATTTTTAAGAGAATTAACAGACGATAGAGGTTTTGGCTTGTGAAAAGTATGAGGAGAAGATAATGATATAAATAAGCTTCTCTCAAATTTTTCATTTCTCTATCATTATATGATAAAATTGGTGTAGGCACGACGATATTTTATTACTTAGCTGCGCAGAAAGGTAAAAAGAAGGTGTGCATGTCAAGATGAGGACTAAAATTAAAATTTACCTTTTCGCATCTCAGAAAGAAGAGACGATTCTCCTTAGAAAGAATTGTGTCTGGGCTCTTGCAACCCAAGCAAATGACGTACTCATCTGAGAATAACCCAAGTAGGGAATTACATTAAGAATTCCAAATTCATATTCTTTTATGGCAATTCAAATTTCGAGACTAAGGAGAAAGTTACTTACTGACATATCGCCGCAAAATCCCTTCAAAGTTCTTGGGTGCAAATCTTCCCTTAACAACCAACCTTTGCTGCCCATCAAGCGAACCACTAGTACCCAACTCAGCAAGCAAGAAATTCATAACGTGATCTGGTTGACGATGCATCCTGATTTTTTTTTTTTTTAATACAGATAAAACATGCCATACAATCATCAAAATCACTAGGTATTATTACTTATGATTAATCGATAAAATTTAAAGAAGAAGATAAGGGGACTTCATTCATACGTCTTGCAAAGGTCCATAAAGTTGACAAACACAGTCTTCTTTGTCCCCTCACGAAGAACTTGAGGAGGCCTCATAACTGTACGACGCCTATCTCCAGCAAGCTCCGGATTATTTTCACGGAGAATGTTAAAGACTCTGCCAAGAAGCTGCAAATATGACTCCCGTCAGCAAAATCAAGGGATTTCTAAAAAGGATACATTGACTTAAGGAAAGAGTCCTCTAAAGCAATATACATAAAAAATATACATTTTTTATAACAAATGAACGGCATCAATCAACTTAATGCAAAAAACCATTTTAAGATATACTCACCTCGTCATATATGTAATCTCTATCACTTCCCTCCCAGGGGTGGCGTTGCTGCTGCAGAACTATTTCTTCCCCCTCTTCCTCATCATTAGCATGCTCTGCAATATATTTTCTGTAAGATTCAAACAGGATAAAAGTCCTGCCACTAGAAAAGAGTTAATTAGCAAAAACGGAATTTGAGAATACCATCCAAATCTTCTCCAGCATCGAGACTTTCCTCATTCAGTGAGCTTGATTCAACCTAACCATCAAACAAAAACAATGTTAGGCATAGAATCATCAAAACACAAGGTTAAAGAATTAAAATAACTTAAGAAGACAAAAAATGTTAAACACTCACTGGCTTCTTCTTCTTTTTCTTCAGTCCAGCAAATGAACTCTCAAGACCATCATTTACTGCAGGAAACGAAATTAGACAAAGTAATACCATTGAAGAGAGACAAAAAAGTTTCACAGCACATAGACTCTTCAACATACCAGGCAATGAATCAGATTTCTCTGCCTGTGATTCTGTTGAGTCCTCAACAGGATCCTGAAGGACAACTTTCTTCTTCTTCTTCTTCTTGGTTGGATCGAAGGGTGCAAGCTGATGTCAAAGGATGACCAAGAAACAAAAACCATACAATCATTGGTTTATCAAGCAAAGACGTAAACAAAATCCCACTGGGTAACTGAGAATGTTCAAGAAATGGAGTACCACAAAAACCAAAAAACCAACTTACTTCTTGCTCTTCCTTCATCTCATTATGTTCATCAGCCATGATTGCTAATGAGAATAAAAACAAAGATAATAAGCACTCACAAACCAATCAAAGATTTAGCAGAATCGATAACGTAAAAGCATTCCAAGGGTGTGTAAACTGTGCGACTGCAAAGGCAACTCCGAAATTAGGGTTTCTACATCAGGGCGATAATCGGGACGCAACGAAACCATATCTAGATTCTATCAGAATAAATTTCGATTCCCGATAAAATCAATATGATTACGTCCCCCCAATTAAATCTAGGTCAGGCTTCACAACAGAAAGGAAAAACAAAGTTTATCAATCTTTGCTAGATTCCTTCAAAGACGATTTTTACCTTGAGATCGACAAAAAATTCGTAAAGGAATCAAAAGAAAGCTCACCAAGGATGTGAAAGCAAGATTGGTGTGAGTAGAATGGACAAGGTTGCTTGGGAGGAATCTCTGTGTGAGAGAGAGCACGCGGCGCAGAGAAGAAGGTTGCTTGGGTATCTGATATGGTCGCTAGGTTTGTGACGTTTAAGAACAAGGAGACTCCGTCTGGCTCAGAAGCTTTGGAGATTTTTTTAATTTTTTTTCCCTTTATGACGGCCAAATGAAAACTCTCGTTCAGCTCGAGTATTTCTGTTATTAAAAAAATAAGTAAAAAAGAGGGTAATTGATAGATTTGTAATTTTCGATTTATGTATTCCTCCTATGTATTTTTCCCTTGATCTTTAATATTACTAGATGAAAAAAAAAGAAAGATAGATTTGTAATTTGTTTGTTTTATACCCTCCATCATCGGCTTAGCAAGTAGCAACATCATGTTCCGACTAAAAGCATGTTACAAAAGCACATTGTAATGGGGTTGCGTATCGTCTAACAGCCGAAGCAATCCTATCACTAGATCCGAATCTAGCTAGAGTCTAAAGAGTTTCTCTCGAGATCTCAATACACACAAAGATGTTCAGTCCCTCTTCGTTTCCCTCCACTAAAAATCTTCGGTCGGGTTTCAGTTCACCCGAGCACACTCACACGACGGAGATATTTGACCCTTTTATAACAAGACCTAATAGTTAGGAGAAACTGTACATTTAGGAACCATATGGTTTTAAGTTAAGTTTGAATAAACTGCTCTTTCCTATTCAGAAATAATTTTGTTGTCAAAAGCTAAGTTTGAATAAATTGTTTTTAAATGACAATCGGAATATAATTTTTATTATATTACTTTATTGTTTATAAATATTCCTATGAAATTAATAAATGAATCTATGGTTAGGAATAACCGAAAATTTAGGAACTCGTGCGGCTCGTGGTTCCAATTCTAATTTTAATTTATATGCGTACAAAATTTCTTTCTTAATCTTAATAAAAATTAGTAAATTTAAAAATAATTTTGTTGACAAAGTTTAAAGTTTGAATAAATTGTTGTTTCCTAATCTTAATAAAAACACGTAATAATTTCGTTGACAAAAGTTAAGTTTGAATAAACTGTTTTTAAATGATAATAGGTATAATTTTTATTACATTATCTTATAGTTTATAGATATTTTTATCAAATTAATAAACAGATATCTAATGGTAAAAAGAAACCGTACATTTAGAAACTCCATGGCACCAAATGGGGAAAAAAAAAAAAAATCTCCCAAATTAATACCTCTGAATATATAGACCCATCCTCAACCCTCTGAATATTAATTAAGATAAATCTGATAAAAACGAAAATGTTTCAGCAGTGTTAAAAAAGAACTTGTGTTGACCACATTCCTCTCTTTCCCTCCTAATTCCTAAGGGTTCCTTCCCTCAATCTTCCTTTGCACCCAACACAACCTTACTTCTCCTCTCTACGTTTTATTCCCCTTCAAAGTGAATTACCCCCACCTAGATTACAGAAAGCCAAAAAACCCCCATTAATGGGCTTCTCCTTCACATCCAGATTCTAGCCTTCAATTCGGTAATTCAGCTTTAAAACCCTAATTTTTCGTATTTTGGGATGTTTGCCTTGCCCTGGCTGATCCGGTAGATTACTGCGTTGAAGTCTGCTCAAGTGTTGGCAATGTCGGATGACATGGTGATGCATTTCTCCTCCAATTCTTCCAATCAGTCGGATCACTCTTTGCCCGACAAAATCGCCAAGCTCGAGGCTCGCTTGACCGGCAAAACCGCCTCGTCGATGAAGCCACAGCCACAACAGCAGCAGCAGCTCTCCGTCTGGTCATCTGCTTCCGCCGGTGTCAAAGTAATGGCTTCCGCACCGGCGGGATTGTCGGAGGCCTCTATCAGTGATTCCGACGACGAGGTAGCTTTGGATGTTTGTAAATAATAATTCAGTTTTTATGTCTTATCTCTATGTTTCTCGTGCTTCTTAGAGTTGAAAGTCTGGTTTATTGACGGTATTCCACTTGTTGCTAATGTCCTTATCCTCTAGCTTCTTCTCTTGATTGGTTTGTGCCTAACAAAAATTGATGAAAGGTCATGCTCTCAGTTCTTATTTAGGTTTATGTAATGTGGGCAGATTCATTTATATTCTTTCTCCAACAAGAAGATGGAGTTCTCTTTACCTGTATCTTATTCTCGTTCTTACTGTCTCAGAATACAGGAGATTTCCTAATCCGAGCCAATACCAAAAAGCGCCAGAAAGTTCAAGAGTTTAACAATTCCAGTGTTGTTGATCATGCTGAGGTAGGGATTTTTTAGTTAAGATTTTTCTTTTCGTCCATTATCTGGTTCATATACTTTCAATAAAAATCTGGTGTATACTTGTATAAGGTTTCTATGTGATATTGAAACAACTTATTATGATGCAAGTTTTGTCACCTCGTATTTCCTTTTTATGAAGAATAATGTTGAACTGAAGCCCCAAGAGGCAGCATATGATGGAAGGAAAAATGATGCTGAGACCAAGACAGGCCTTGATGCAAATAAGAAGAAACAAGGTCGAGGTCGGGCTTCATCAACAGGCAGAGGGCGTGGTTCTAAAACTAATAATGATGTGACAAAATCTCAGTTTCTGGCTGCACCAGTATCAGCTGCGAAGTGTCAACTGGATGTCTCTGATCAAAAGGTTAATGTTGTTTACTTCGTATGATCTTACATGCTACTGCTCTTCTCATCATCGAGGATTTATATATATCAGACTTAATTTCATGTGACAAAACGTGGACATGAGTTTTATGCTCTTAAATGAAGTAAAACCTTCTGTTGGCCTATGTGGAAAAAATTAAGTAGGGGAAGAAAGAATTAAGACCATTTCCTACTTTGTTGAAGAGAATCTTTATCTAGATTTGCATTGATCTTGGCAACCAGACGCAGTTTATCAATGATAATTCCGCATTTTTATTCATCAGGATTTCAGGCCTGATGGACAGCTCAGGAATGGTGAAAGCTCTCTCCAGTATGTAAGTTGCTCCTATTATTTCCTTTACTCTGTAATATCTCCTGCCTAAGAGAATATGTAATCGTCTCATTATCTATGACTTATCTGCATCTTATAACTTTGTTAGAATAATTGAACGTGATTGTTATATATGATTACTCTCAACAGTGGAAGCATACTGTTACATCTTTCTTGATTCACTAGTATTTTGTTCCTTGTTTATAAATCAGGAAGATGTGTCATCTTTACGTGCAAAAATCACTGTGCTGGAGGAGGAATTGTGTAAATCTCGACAAGATTCTTCTGACTATCACAACCTTTTCCGGAAGCTTGAGAATGTATTTTGTGAATTCCTTTTAGATTTACCCAATCCTGGTTATGCTATTACCATTTTTGCCTATATCCTTTCCCTGCTAATCTTAATCGTGATCTATGCAGGAGGTAAAAGATCTAAAAGATCAGGAACAACAAGGGAAGCAAAAGGTGGGCAAAACTTTTGTTTCCGTGACTCAATAAGGGTTATTAAGAAGTCATATTATCTTTTGTTTAATGTGGCACCTAGTATGGCATTGTTACTTTTAGTGTTATCAATGAGTCTGGGAGAATCTAGTTCTATCCTGAGAGAAGGTAAATCATTGACAGTCTCCTGATTTGCTTAGAATGCTCGCTAAATTTAATGCTGCTGTTGCTAGAGAACTGAAATGTCTGTGAAGGGTTGGATCTTGCAATTGTTTGTCACATCTATACTCCATGTGCAGTGAGCTTTTTTCGAAAAGCATATATTAGTATTTCTCTAAGTAAAAGTAATAGGCAATCTATTGTGGATAAGATTGATTTTTAGATGCATTAAATTCGATTCGGAATCGAATTGTAATGGCTTATGACCAACACTTCGGCCTTATAATGACTCATAGTTCAATAATTTTTTGAAAACTAACTGGGTATCTTCATGTCAGCTTGGTGCCTAAATTTGCAGAGTGTTTTGCACATCCCCTAGGAATATTCTTGGTGAAGAAATTATCAATATTCTCTAGCTATTTCTCTGTAATTTTCGTAACAACTTCTACATTCTAATGTAAAACATGCGGACAACCTACCTTTTTCTTGATGCAGACAACTAAAGTAATATCTGACCTTCTCATATCTGTTTCCAAAACTGAGAGACAAGAAGCAAGAAGGAAAGTCAGACATGATTCTTTGCGATTAGGCAGCGTTGGTGTACTCAGGTCCATAATTTATTCATATGACTTTTATGGTCTTAGAATATTATCAATATATCCTTCATTCCTGTGATCATTTAATCAAGTATTGAGAATATATTTGACTGGGAAGTAAAATAAAATATGTATAGAAAATAAAATTTTGCATTTTAGTAAAACCATTAAACTATCTCAAATGAAGTTTTTGATAGGAGTTAATCCCACAGTTATCTATAACCCGTAGGCCGTAGCTCAAAATCTTCTTTGCTAGGTTACGAGGTTATTATCTTGAATTTGTGATTTAAAGTTCTATCTATCAGCTGTGTGGCTATTTTGGTGATTTCAGGACGGGAACGATCATAGCTGAGACATGGGAGGACGGACAAATGTTGAAAGATTTGAATGCTCAACTCGTAAGCCAAGCTGTGTAGCGAGATAAATTTATTAAACAATATCAGTAATCCCTGCATGCAGTACTTATTTTGATTTTTCTATAAAATTTGCAACGAGAAGAGACAATTGCTGGAAACCAAGGAGGTAATTGAGAGACAGAGGAAGTTCCTTAAGAAACGACAGAATGGTGGTATGTTCCCCTGTCTTTCTTACTTTGTCAGTCAATCTTTCTCAGTCAATCTGCGATCTCATGTAATGTATGTTGTCATTTTTTCCTTGTTCAAACTGTAAACATCACCCTTGGTTTTTCCATTTTCTTTTAGATAAGAGTGACGGGACTGAAACAGAATCAGGAGCACAGGAGGAAGATATCATCCCCGATGAGATTTACAAGTCTCGCCTTGCTAGTATTAAGCGGGTATGTTCCTCCTTATGCATCATCTCAATTTCTTATTTCCTCTACGTTGATTGGTTTCTGGTTTCTTATCGTACATCTATTGATTTTAACTCTCAGGAGGAGGAAGTAGTTTTGCGTGAGAGAGAGAGGTATGAATTGGAGAAGGGGCAGCTTATGAAGGAGATGAAGCGCATACGAGATGAAGATGGTTCTCGTTTCAACAATTTCCAAGTTTTGAATTGCCGATATGCTCTTCTAAATCTTCTTGGTAAAGGTGGATTTAGTGAAGTCTATAAGGTCAGAACATTGATAGATACTACATTCTTTTACATGTGAGAAATATTTGTAGTAATTTGATGTTATGGATTTTGAGCAGGCATATGATTTGGTGGATCATAGATATGTTGCGTGCAAGCTTCATGGTTTAAATGCTCAGTGGAGTGAAGAAAAGAAGCAAAGTTACATCCGACATGCCATGAGGGAGTATGATATCCATAAAGATCTTGTGCATCACCACATTGTCCGACTTTGGGATAAATTTAGAATCGACCTGGATACATTCTGCACTGTTCTGGAATATTGTAGTGGTATACCAGAACTCTCTGATCTCTTTGTAGGTAAACGAACGATTTTTCTGTGGCGTGTAGTTCTCATTTGTATGTTTTGAATTTCTAATGCAGGAAAAGACCTTGATGCCGTTTTAAAGGCAACACCTAATCTTCCTGAGAAAGAAGCGAGGATTATCATTGTACAAATAGTTCAAGGCCTTGTATATCTGAACAAAAGATCACAGAAGATAATCCACTATGATCTGAAGCCCGGGAATGTTCTGTTTGATGAGTTTGGAGTAGCAAAAGTGACTGATTTTGGTCTTAGCAAGATAGTGGAAGACAATGTTGGTTCTCAAGGAATGGAGCTTACATCACAGGGAGCTGGAACATACTGGTGAGCAATCTAGTTTTAGTATCCTTGATATGGCTTTTCTTTTACTCTCTTCTATTTCCCGACGTCGTATAGCTAACAAGGTTAAAAATTCTGGACTTCAGGTACTTGCCCCCAGAATGTTTTGAGCTTAGCAAAACTCCTATGATCTCATCAAAGGTTAGCGATTGGTCAATGATGTCTTAATCAGAATGTGTTAGAAGTTTTGTGGTTCTAAATTGTGTTGAAATTCAGGTAGATGTATGGTCTGTTGGTGTTCTGTTTTACCAAATGGTATTTAGAAAGCGACCCTTTGGACATGACCAAAGCCAAGAACGGATACTACGAGAAGACACAATAATTAAAGCCAAAAAGGTTGAGTTCCCAGCAAAACCTGCCATCTCAAATGAAGCAAAGGTATATTAGCTGTGTCTGTCTTAAACCTGGTTTAAGTAAAATAGAACCAAATGGTCATAAAACTATATCTCCATGGGCACTCACTGTTGCATTTTCTGCAGGATTTGATTCGTCGGTGTCTAACATATAACCAAGCAGATAGGCCTGATGTTCTAACACTGGCACATGATCCATATCTTTCCTACTCTAAGAAATGAGAGTGTGTAGTCTTCACAAACAAACCAGAGATGCTTAAGGACCAGGTCCTAGATTTTTTTTTTGTTTTTTTTTTGTTTTGTATAGATTACAAAGCTTTTTATTTGTTTGTCTAAATCTTTTATCTCCCGGCCCCTTGAACCATATTAATTTCGGGTGTCTTCCTTTAATTATGTAATATTTGATGTATATTCTTCATGTTTTGGAATAAAACATGAAGAAAAAAAGTTGAGACAGGCTCCACTTCATCCTACTGTGTCTGCTTCTCAAGTTATAAGACAAGATGAAATGTGATCAATTGAAGGAAAAAACCAAATTGGGACGGAGACTATTGTAACTAAATAAACCGAAGTATAAACCAAGACAAAACCGGAAATTGGTACAAAAACTGAGACCATTGGCTTGCAAGCAATTACTCCAAGACAAAAGTATACTTATCCACCCATACCACCAAAAACTCACACTTGCTTCTTCTTCTTTTTCTTCTTTCATGGCTTTATCCTTTGCTTCTTCAACTAGAATCTCCAAGATGCAATCTGGGGTATGGTACAGTGGATCCTTCACACCACGAGTCACTGTGAGATGTTGTGAAACCGCAAAAGAGCCTCCACGACCAAAATCGAAGCTCCAAGTCGGATCGCCAATCATCATCGTGGAAGCCCCCAAAGTGATAAAAACGGCCGCTTCAATGCCTTGTCTTAGGGCTAACGCTGGCTTGGTCAAGCCTGGCGATGTTGGAAGGTCCTCTTCTTCTTTTTTATAATCCTGTAAATTTTAGGACAAAACAGACTAATGTGATTAATGTTTTCTTGCCAGTTAAGACGTCTACAATACAAGTTATTGTGTACACTTTGTGTTACAACTGTTGTTTTCTTCTCATGGGTTAAATAATTAGTTTAGGAGGAAAATCAATCAGAATTTATAACATATAATTTATTCAGTAGATCTGAAAATGCATCATATTAATTAGTGTCATATTATTGATGAACATAACTCAAAGATATGAGCTCTAAGGAGATTTCTCATTACTTGATCAATTAATCTTTGGCTTGAACTATTTGTGAGTCCTCTACATATCTTACACCCAAAATAAAAGTAACATATCTATCCTCAATTTGTTCGTAAAACTCATAGAGCGGGGCTTTGATGTTTTCTAATTTGTTTGCAAACGCGTGCTAAGAGTATCCTCTTTTTTAGATGAAAAGACAATCAGTTTTATGTTTATTACTGTATTGAAGGTGCAGAAAGCCAGAAAGTTTTTAAAAATTCATGTCATCTTCTTTTTTTGTTTTTATTTTTTACAGAATTGTCTCCAGAAAACCTAAGGACTTGTGGGCGGTTCGACTCTCCATTGGAACGTATCTTTTAGATGGTAAATATTTCAAAGCTTTAGAGCTTGAGGAGTGATCTAGTGATTATTTTTGTTTGTCGAAAGGAGTGATCTAGTGATTATTGAGATAATGTCACGTGATTTTCAGATTTAACTCTGTATATTTTTATATATATTTTAGAATATAATATAAATAAATATATTTTACTAAGTAGTTTCATTAAAATGGTTTACGCTATATCATATCTAAACTAGATGACGGTATTCCAAAGTTTTGAAAACCAATCGTTTAAATGGTTAAAACTATTCTAACGTTTTGATTTTGGTTAAATTGGTACAAAGTTCATGAATAATTTGGATCACCAAACCGTTTACAAAAATTGTCAGAAATGAGAAAAGAATCTATATTAATAATAAACGGTAAAAATGGCAAACGTCTGATTAGCAGTTAAAGATCTTTTTTAATTTTCTAGTAATATAAAATTGGAAAGTCACTTTAAAAGTAGAGTATTGCTGATAATGTAAGAAAATAAAAATGGGTGAGGAATAGACAAAAAGTTCCGAAATCAGAATCAGAAAATTCCGATCAAAAACATTATAAATTGTGTTTTGCCCACTCTTCTCAATCTAATCATAATATGATCGAACCCTAGACGAATCAAAGCTGTTTATTTGGCTTCGTGATCAACCCGGATCCAAACGGGTACAACGGGTCGTAATGCGGGTCGCCCACGTTCATCGGCAACTGATCCACTGTCTTGAACCACGTCCGAGCCAACTTCCCCGTGAATCCATAATCTCCGAACATAACATCAGCCACTCCCTGTCCTTCCGTTCCGGGAAGCCACGCCGCCACGAGAGCGTCCATGTTCGCCATGTATGGCTCTATCACCACCGGACGCCCCGATACAACCACCACCACACATTTCACCGATCCGCAAACGTTTCCGATTGTGCTCGGACCCGGTTCGGCTATGGTTAAGTTCGTGCTGTCTCCGTATCCCTCCGCGTACGGTGTCTCTCCAACGACCACGATTGCGTAATCGAAGCCGCCGGACTTGACGAAGTTAGTGTCGGGATTATGACTGTATACGACTTGTGTAGTCGGATCCACCGTGTTGTTCACCGCGGCGAGGATCGTTGTACCTGCAAAATTCAATTTCAAATTGATAATGTTCTTCTGAAATTCCCGATTTTATTGGATTGGTCTGAAACTTATATTGTTGCATATTGGAATCACAACAAACGGCAATAGGCATGCCAATCTTTCGACTACCTGTTCTGCTTTTGGGAATTTAAGAAGCCCTAATAGTCATGTCTTCTATGTTCTACTATAATATGATGTTTCAAACAAATAAAGAAGGGATGATTCGTTGGGATGGATGGAGGAAAAGGTGTGTGTACCAATGGTGAGATTGTTGCCTTTGAGGCCTTGCCAAGTGATGGTCCAGCCTCCACATTGGTATCCCAAGTTATCAGCGTGTGTTCCTGCCACAAGGATCTTCTTGGCTTTCTTTGGCAGAGGAAGCAACGGCTTATCGGCGTTTTCACCATTCTTCAACAAAACCAGAGATTTCCTCACTGCTTCCCTTGCCAGTTCCCTGTGTTCCTGTTAATGGGAGCCCAGTTTATCCAAGGTTAAGTTGGGCTCTCTATCTTAAAAACTGAGGTTTTATCTTAATCTTGCTATTTTACAGACCTTACTACCGAGCTGGTTGGCCAAGCTATGATCAGCCATGGGATCCTCAAAGAGTCCCATTGTGAATTTTACTCTCAAGATTCTCTTCACAGCATCGTCAATCCTGCTCATCGGGATGAGTTTTCTCTTCACCTGACTAGTTAGCTCGTCGATTAACTCGGTCAAGTTTGATGAACCCATGATCTGCATCGGAAGATCTTAATCACGGTGGACATCAAATGTGGTTATATCTTTTGAGACTAATAATCGTTTTTGAGACTGACCATATCGAGTCCAGCAGTGATAGCGGCATAAATAGAGTGTGAATAGTTAGCATGAAGAGGTGTGGCGATCTGATCAACACCTAGAAAATCTGAGATAACAATGCCCTGCAAAGAGATTTAAGGTCTTTCTCATTTCTC
Source organism: Kernera saxatilis (assembly GCA_900406395.1). NCBI lineage: Eukaryota > Viridiplantae > Streptophyta > Magnoliopsida > Brassicales > Brassicaceae > Kernera > Kernera saxatilis. The sequence goes on from OVAY01000459.1 coordinate 24,050, forward strand.
TTCTCAAATGGGCCAAATGGCTGCTTCTAGATGCTCAGCTTAAGCCAGATCAATTTTACCCTGAACTTCAACTTGTTCTTGAGGAAACCTGTGATAAGTTTCTTATTGGCATGCATTTTCAACCCGTTCAAGGACGAGTATGACACCATAACTGTTGCAACGCCCTTGGTTACCGCATCATAATAAGCAGGCATGTGAATGCCGAGCAATCCATTTGAATTAATAACCGTGTCGTTTGCGTTCATCCCTCTCAATGTACCTCCATCTCCAACAAAGTGTTTAGCACAGGCTGCGACTTTGGTCCTGTAAGTTTACCCAGTTTTCTATTACTTCACTTTAGCTCAATGAAGCTTTGCTTCTCTAGCGATATTTGATGAATCAAAGTTTACTTACTTTCCAGCAACGAAAGGAACACCCTTTTGACCTGTGGGAAGTTCACCTTGCAGACCAGGTATGATCTCAGTCATCTGTTGAACTATTCTGTGATCCTCACTGTAGCTCTCATAGCATCTTCCCCATCTAGGGTCCCTACACACCTGTTCAAAGTGATTAATCACAACAACTATGCTTCCGCTTTGGTTCAGATCAGATTTTACTTACTGCAATACATGGAGCAAAGGCATATTGGATTCCCGTCGCTCTAACTTCAAGCGCAGTTGCTTCACCAATCCTCTTCACAAGACCAGGGTCCCTAACAGAGTGAATACAACAGTAAGGAAACAAAGTCGACCGGGTCTAGTTTAGAAACGGATTCATTTGGAATGAGATTCTCGATAAGAACTTGCCTGGTGACTCCGAGGCCTATGTTATGCGGGAAAATGGTGGCATTGTACACATTGTTGTGACCATGAACAGCATCGATCCCGTAAATTATGGGAATCCCTAAGCGGGTCGAAAGAGCCGCCTTTTGAATCTCATTCACCATGTTCACCCAAGCTTCAGGACTGGCATTTGGCGTCGGGACACTCCCTCCACCGCTAAATACACTCCCTGCAAACATAATTCTGAAACATATGAGTATTCATATAGGTTTTAACGTTGTGGAGATCCAGAATCATACCGATGAAGTAATTTTTAATGACTTCGGTTGTGGCATTGGCGCGTTCCACCTGAACCATCTGCCCGATTTTCTCTCAAGTGTCATATGGCTCATCAGGTTCTTGATCCTGACTCTCAATGGCTCTTTTGGGTCCTTATACTTGGCGTTCGCAAGTGGCGGTTCTGTATTAGCTGCCACGGCAGAGCAGAGTAGCAGAAGCCCTAACGTATGTAGCAAGTACAAACACCTCATTTTTGCCTCTCCTTCACTCTCGACACCTGCAGATCAACAATAAAATAGTTCAAGACGGATTATTGATTAACCATTTGAGAAGGAGAAGACAAAAGAGCGTTGTGATGACGACGACAACGATGAGGATGATGAACATTAGTACATTACAATGTTTCGAATGAGACGGGACCAATAACAAAAAAAAACAATTAAGAGGTTGAGCTTTTGTTGTTTCGACTGAGACAGCCACAATAAGAGGTTGAGAATTTTGTCTATATTCTTGTATTTGTGTTGTTATGCTTGTGAGATTATATGCAGAGACCAGATAACATTTCCGTGAAATAAATTAGATTCTCTTTTCTTTTTCGTAAATAATATACAATAAGATAAAATCTTAATAAAAATATGTTATACCAAATATATTTTGGCAAGATAACATACTAAAAATATTAGTTTTAAATTTGTAATAAGTAATAAGTAATTTTGTTTTTCAAATAATGAATGAGAATATTCATTTGGATATATTCCATGTACATAAACATAAAGTTGCAATTTATTTGTTTCTTTTCTTTGTGCGATTTATTTCTTTTTTTGTTTAGTAAACGCTGTAAGAAAATAGGGAAATATGAAATTAATACTAGGAGTTTTATGTTAAACTGCTTATCGGTTATATTTTTTGGCAATTTATGTTATATATATACTCAGAAAAATACTGTATACAGTTTGTTTGTAAAATTTCTCGTGACCTTGACCTTGTTCAAATGCACACCTGCACACGTTTAGATACAGGGCGTAGACGACTTGTGAGATACCTATATTCCTTATATAGCAAAATACAGATTCATAAGGACAAATAACAAAAGCTGATTCAAAACATTGATGCTTATAACACTAGTTTTGTAGACGGACAATCTCAACCTTGATTACGAGCGAAAACCCACAAAATTGTTCATCCAAATTATTTCGTTGGGGTCCTTTAATATCTAAACTTATTGCCTCCGAACCAGAGAAGTCTACAATTTGTATGGTTTTGTGGTCAACCCAAAACCGAACGGGTACAACGGGTCGTAATGCAGATCGCCAACATTCATCGGTAGCTGCTTCACCGACTTAAACCAAGTCCTTGCCAACTTTCCTGTGAACCCATAATCACCAAACAGAGCATCAGCCACTCCTTGACCTTCCGTTCCCGGAAGCCAAGCCGCCACGAGGGCATCGATGGTCGAGACATAAGGCTGGATCACCACGGGACGGCCAGAGACCACAACCACCACACACTTCACTGATCCGCACACGTTCCCTATCGTGCTCGGACCAGGTTCACTTATGGTCAGGTTTGTGCTGTCCCCAAACATTTCAGCATAAGGCGGCTCGCCAACTACTACAATGGCGTAGTCAAATTTACCCGACTTCACGAAGCTGGCATCGGGGTTTTCGTTGTAGACGACTTGTGTTGTCGGAGCCACTGTATTCTTCACAGCCGCGAGGATCGTTGTACCTGTGTGTAATTAAACCAAAATCAAGATTATATACATATATTATATATACATCCAAATTTTGTAACATGAAGTTCTGTATTAGCTTGGGTTGTGGTTGCAACCGAGCCATCAGATGGCAAATAAAAGTTTATGAGTAAAAACATACCAATGGTGTTGTTATTGCCGTTAAGGCCTTGCCAGGTGATGGTCCAGCCACCACATTGATTTCCCAAGTTATCAGCGTGTGTTCCCGCCACAAGGATCTTTCCTGTTTTCTTAGGCAGAGGAAGCAACGGTTTATAGCCTTTCTTACCATTCTTGAGCAGCACTAGAGATTTCCTCACGGCCTCACGAGCTAGTTCCCTATGTTCCTGTCAAAATCGCAGACAACATCTCTTCAGTTTCATACCGATGGGTTTGTAACTATTGGCATGATGACCAATGATAAAACATAACAGACCTTGCTACCAAGCTGGTTGGCGAAGCTAAGATCAGCCAGTGGTTCCTCAAAGAGTCCCATTGTGAATTTGACCCTTAAAATTCTCTTCACGGCATCGTCGATCCTGCTAATTGGAATCAGCTTTTTCTTTATCTGACTGTTGATTTCGTCAATGAACTCAGTGTAGTTGTACGGCACCATAATCTGCAAAAAAATAGACACAACAATCAAGTAACCATGGAGGTATACCAAATATATGCAAGGTAGAATCACTTTTGAGACCGACCATGTCAATTCCAGCGCTGATTCCAGCGTAAACAGAGTATGAATAGTTCAGATGCGGAGGAGTCGTGATTCTATCAATCCCCTGCCAATCCGAGATGACGAAGCCCTGCAATGAAATGGAAAGAAGGGCTTTTAGGACAAAAGCACAGAAGATCAAATGAAACCACGTGTTCATTTCTTACTCTGAACTTTAACTTGTTCTTGAGGAATCCTGTGACGAGTTCCTGGTTAGCATGCATTCTCAAACCATTCCAGGCAGAGTAGGACACCATAATCGTTGCAACACCCTTGTTTACTGCGTTGTAATATCCAGGCATGTGAATTCCAAACAGCCCATTCGAGTCGATAACCGTGTTGTTCTCGTCAATCCCTCTCACTGTACCTCCATCTCCCACAAAGTGCTTGGCACAAGCCGCAACTTTGGTCCTGTAACAGTCACAAGCTCATTTCAGTTAACAAATGGAATTTGTGTTCATGTCATACACTAATACATTAATTAAGTTATGACTGAAATGAATCTAAAAAATAATATACTAATAGTTTCAATGAGACATAATATCCTTTTATCTTCCCCAAATGTGAAGGATATAAATAAGTGGGACAGCGACTGTTTAGATGAAGGAGATAGCTTCACACTGGTCCTACAGTGGCAGAAAATTCAAACCAGGGAAATTTAAGAACCTGTCTGAAACTTCTATAGATAGAGTTAGACACAGCACATGGGTTGACCAATCATAAGTTGCCAGGCAGGCTTTGCACTCGTGAAATTGACAATCACCACATTGGTTCATCTCTTATCCAGAAGCTTTTAACACTCAAGGAACACCAAGTACTACTTCTAAATGAAAGCACGCGTGAGCATGACCCAGGCTTTTTTTTTGTTAATCATCAAGATTCAAACATACAGAAGCAAATCAAATCCTAATCAAATCTAGTCGAAAAAGAAAGCAAGTTAACATAGAACAAAGAACGTCTTAAGGCAAGAATTCATGCCTTAATTGCAGAATCATATAGGTAGTTTTCACTTTTCATAGTTAATATCAAAAAACATATCACAGATGATTGATGACAGGCAAAGATACTTACTTTCCACCGACAAAGGGAACACCCCTTCGCTTGGTAGGAAGGTCACCTTGCAAACCGGGTATAATCTCAGTCATCTGTTGAACGATTCTATAATCCTCACTATAGCTCTCATAGCATCTTCCCCATCTCGGATCCCTACAAACCTGTCAAAGCAGTAATATTAAGCATACAGGTTTCTAGATCAGACTACTTCAACCTGTTAAGCTTTCGTTATACTTACTGCAATACAAGGAGCAAAGGCATATGGGATTCCGGTCGCTCTGACTTCAAGCGCGGTTGCTTCCCCGATCCTCTTAAGAAGCTTAGGATCCCTAAAAGATTAGACAGAAAACACAAACATAAAGTTGTTCTCAGATTCATAGCCTTACAAATCACAAACAAATTTCAACTTGGTCATCAACAGTGAAGGCATTCTTGGACAAACTTGCCTGGTGACTCCAAGGCCTACATTGTGCGGGAAAATGGTGGCGCCATACACATTGTTGTGACCGTGAACAGCATCAATCCCATAGATCATCGGGATCCCAAGGCGGGTCGAAAGAGCCGCCTTTTGAATCTCATTAACCATGTTCACCCAAGTTTCAGGAGTGGCCTTTGGCGCAGGCACACTTCCTCCACCGCTCAACACACTCCCTACACATACCCACAGCGTCAACTCAGTCAGGCAATACATCGAACACTTATCAGACACAATTGCTCAGATTTCTTTTTCTTCTTGTTACCGATGAAGTATTTCTTCATGACTTCAGGTGTGGCGACGCTGCGTTCGATCTGAACCATCTGACCAATCTTCTCTTGGAGAGTCATACGCTTCATCAAATCCCTGATTCTTGCACCCAAAGGCTGCTTTGGGTCCTTGTACTTGAAAGAATCCCCAGCAGCAGCCACGGCACAGCACAGCAGCAGTAGACATAACGCCTTACTCAGAGTCCCCATTTTCTTTCAGCACAACTGCAGATTATCAGATCTAAGCTCTTAGTCAGAAGAACTGTTCCATTGTAGTTCAAATAAAAAAAATACAGAACATATTGCCAGAAAGAAAAAATGTTCAGCTGGAGGAACAAGAACAAGAATCTGAAGAATAGTGAAGCAGAGTTGGTTCTAAAAACTGAAACACTTCACGAATCCGAAAACTTAGTTGAATACAAGAAAAGCTGCATTACTGTAAAGAGCTGAAAAAATCAAATCTTTCTTTATTTTAGATACCAGCAGGTTTTGGAAAATCAGATCTTAAATGACACTGAATCATCACTGAAGAAGACCCAGATGAGATGTCGAAATGAAAAAAAGAAAAAAGAAAAAAACAGTCAAGAATCTTTTGGGTGTTGGTAACAAGAACAGAAAACAAAACGACGAAGCAGAAGGGAATAAAATTACAAATGGAGACGACGAAGCAGAAGTGATAAAAGAAAACTTACAGAGTTGGAAATGGGAGAGGGAAAGATAGTAGAGGATGATGTTTTATTCTGGATGTATTTTTCTTGGAACTGTTGAATAATCTCTCCTCTCTAGGAGACGATAGGGAGAGAGAGAGAGTGAGAGAGTGAGAGAGTGAGATCTTGAGAAGTGTGCTCTGCTTCTTCGTACTACTCTCGTCTTTTAAAACACTGAAAAGTTGCTTTCCTTTTTCCACGTAATTTCTATCTTCTTATTCTTTTCAACATTTTAATTTTGTAATGTTTATATTAAATTTTGTAATGTTTGTTAGATGATTATTAGTTTATTACAGATAACTTATAGTATTACGTTTACGACAGATAAAGATTATACGTATCACACAGGAATACAACAGACATTCTTACTTTTCATACGCTAAAATCTCGTATAGATTAGCATCCAACAAAACTTATTTTTTGGGAATCAAATCTTAATTATAGTTGTAAAAGTTGCTATAAATTTAAACGATTGATTAACCAATAAACAAATGACTCCGATATTTTTGAAAACCCCCTTTTGCAAATGAACTATTTGACTAATTAGGTTTTAAAATATGAGAAAGCATATAAAAGTAATAAATCTCTAGATCTACCACAAGTCTTATTTTTCGGCACGAATAGTGGGGACTAGGGACATTTGAGGTGAAAGGTACATATTATCATTTTCGTATTGACAACCATAAAATGCCAAGTATGCCATGACTTAACTAATATCAATGTTACCCTTATATCATAAGAAGATTTGTTTAGGTTATTTTGTTTTTCAATTGCATAAACTATATATTTTTATCTAATAATATGGTATAGAGTAGCATCGTTACTCAAACGGATAAGACAGAGAAATTTAATACTTAAATAGAAGGGAAATATCAAATATAATATAATAACGATGTAGAATAAAACAAAAAAAAGGGAAAATTTCACTATTGACTAACGAGCAATCGTGTTAAGATGCTTTGGAGGTCCCAGGTAAAGCACGTTACACTCCAAACGGTCACATTTTTGCTTTCCAGATCTTTTCTAACGGCAAAGATTTCTCGTTCTTCTTAGATAATAGAGCTTAGACAAAAAATAGAGTATAATTAGATGTTTTACTGGACTAGTCTCTGTTCTTTTTTGTATGTAATCCTTGTTTTTCTTAAAACAAATATTGGATTTTGAATGTGTTAATTTTATTTTCTTGGAGATTATTGATTTCTTTTAGGATGATGTCAAGAAGTTTGTTGTTTTCATCTTCTAAATCAATGCATGTGCATGCTTTTATTAATAATGAGTGATGAGTCTATATTTGCCGAGACTTTTTAGGAATAACATATTGCCTTGTTGAGAAGGAATCACTGGTTTTTTTTTTTGCTTGTCGGCAGAATCACTGGGTTTTGTTGTTTAAAAAAGAGAGTTTTGTCTTAAACGAAAGAGATGGTTAATGATTAAACAGGCTGAGTAAAATAAAAGGAGAGTGCCAAAAAGCATATCAAAAATTGAACTTGTGCCTACAAAATGTTTCTTTGGGATTATATCGTTGTAAAACTTTGTCCAGATAAACATATTCATTATTTATTTTCATTGCTCTTTGTGTTTGCTCTTGTAAAGCGAACAAAAAAATATAAAGGGGTGCCTGGGAGAAAGATTTTTAAGGCTTTAGATTTAAAATATTTTTTTTAAGTCTATTTATAACCAATCACAAACTTTCCTAAAATCTCTATGTTAAATTGATTTTCAAATAAAATACAAAGTAACAAACCGAATGGCGAATAAAATGAGTCATCATTAGCGCTAATAGTGGACATTTGCTTAAAGTCTATACTGATAGTGCACTGAATCCTTTAGTGGACATTTATCAATTTCTGATGGGCCTAGCCTATACAATATCTAATGGGCTGATAATGATTACTAATTGGGATCTTAAGCCTCTTTTTGTTTTTATTAAACATCATCGATAACACCTATGGCTGGAAGGAAGATAGAGTTAGAGTGACGATTGTATGAAAGCGATTAATTTAACAAATTCTGGTATCTGATTCTTAGTTACAGCAACAACAAAAAAAAAGCAATATTTAAATAAGACTATCGGGTCTGGAACATTTATTTAAACTAATTAAGCTAATCAAGTAATCAAGTTTATTTGGACCCCCACCCTTAAGAAATAGGTAAAAAATAGCTAAGCGACTCTACTAATTCAAAAGTACCTCAGGAATTCAAGCATTATCACACTATACAGTAAACATTAGCATTATTTATATTAAATAGTTACCGACGGACTACTTTAAACATGATTTATTGCTTTTATTTGAAACCCAAAAGAAAATTGTGTATTATCATTGTGGTCCCTTCTGGATCATACTGCTAAAGTCCATGAATTCTCTTTCGGCTGCTCTGAATATTCCGTCCAGAGTCACATCAATGTACATGAAAATACAAGGTTATCTGTTGCGAGTTGTTAGAGAAATTGATTGATAATCTGTATAACACATCAATTGGGTTGAAAAAGACGATTCGTTGACTTGACAACATAACAAATTTGCAGAAAAGATAAAAAGTGGTGTAATTGGCTGAACGGAGGAATAGTCATGGATGCACATTTATGAATATTTTTTATATACATTATAATTATAGAATAGTCATGGTCTCATGGATGCTTTATGATTTTTTGTTGCTTCATGTAATTGTAATGTATTTAGAACACTGTTTTAAAAAATTGTATATGTATTGTTCCCGTATTAATGAAGTAAACAAAATATCTGTAAAATATTAAATATTAAATTTCCAAAAAATATTATAAAAGATTTTCGCGAATCAATAATCGTTGGTTTCAAAGGTGCACATACATTTCAAGAAAGTTTAAATTTTGATTATTTAATTATTCAACGTTCACATATGCGATACAAACCACAAAATATTTACTTTCGGAAAAAGGCACAACCAGACAAGATTTTAGTGGATCAATAATCGTGGGCTATATATATTTTTTTTCTTTCACACATTTAAATGCACCCCACATTACATATTTAAAACTTTGTTCCTTCCAATTCCAAGTTTCAAGTAATGGAATGCAAAATCTTGAATATCTCAGGTGAAGTAGTCAGTTTTTGGTATAAGAGCATCTTCAATAGAATAATTTTAAAATGAAATTGGGGTTTATTTTCAATGTATTATTCTATTTTTTTAATCTAAGAAAATCTTCTAAGCATATTTTATTTAAAATATCAAACTCAGGTGATTCGAGTATATATATTTAGAATCAGAAAATTCTATCATTGATTCTCCAAATCTATATTCATTGTCTATATTTAAATAATGACAACAAGATTATTGGCAGATTTTTTCTCTCAATAACCAAGTGAGATGAAAACATCCCAAAACGAAAAGAAAGCTTAATTATCTAACAACAGTGGTTATCAACACATTAGAGGAAGAAAGACAACTTTTGGAAAAGTTAAAAAGGACAAGCACACAAATACAACTTCATTTGAAAACTCAAAACAAGAATTATGCATTGAAAGGAATGAAAGAGGAAAACAAAATTTTATTTTGTGACTTGAATTCCTTACAAATTCCAAATATTCATGCATATATTCAGATTCAACAAACACAACTATTCAAAAACCCGGTGTTCAACAACAAGATCAACAAGCTTCTCCCCCTCCATCTATTGTGTTTGGAAAATATTTTAAAAATCTTGGTATATTTGGCAACAATTTACCAGATTATCAAATCAATAGCCTTTTTGTGTTAAATTTATTTTATGTTGCTTAACTTTAGAATCAAATCTAGTGAAGTATGCATATACGATTTGTACACGATGACAAATACAAGTAAAAGTTTGATTTGTCTAAAGGTTCTTTCTTTAATCAAAAACAAACAAATGATGACGAACACTTTTTTTCATATATTTAATGTAGTTGTTAAGCATTATATTTCATTAACCCTACCTAATAATCCCAACACGTTCACCATACGCCAACCGTACAAATATTTTATATAAATTATATTGATGATAACGAATCTTATGGTGTATTCTTGTCAAGACTACAAAGGAATACTAAAGACTCTGTCAGTTACACATCGCAGCCAACATTAAACCGAGAATCGATGTCGTGTGGCTAAATTTTGGTTTGTTCTGTAAGAGGTGAGAATCAAACCGAGAGAATATCGATGGGTGAGAAGAAAGTGACTGAAGAAAAAGAAGAAGCGATGAAGAGCAAGACCTCTCTGGTTTTCGCCATTAATGGAGAAAGATTCGAGCTCGAGCTCTCTTCGCTTGATCCTTCAACCACACTCGTCGATTTCTTGCGTAACAAGACTCCTTTCAAGAGCGTCAAGCTAGGTTGTGGCGAAGGTACGATCATGTAATAATCAAAGTTAGCTCTCTATCTTCATGTTCTTGAGTTTTTTTTTTTTTTGGTCTGAGAACAAGCTTTTTAGATTCAATAACAACAGATCCCCCCAACAAATTCATCGAAAATCTGATTAAATCTGCAGTCTATGTAGAAGCTTTAGCTCTTATGGGATGTTTTTGTGTTCTTTACCGTAGATTCTAATATTCTATGTCCAATTGCTTACTTGAGATTTGAGAGATTAAACTACAGAGTAGAAATTGTAAGATTAGACTGACACTTTTTCTAAGACTGATTCGATTAGGACTCTGATACCTTTTTTTTTTGTTAAAAAGAGTGTTCAGATTTCAGAGGACTCGTATTAGGTCATTGATTAGGACTCTGATTTAAGATTAATTGCTTGCAAAAGTAAAGCCAAAATCAAACCGATACGGCTCTTGTATTTGTAAGACAAATTCACAAATAGATATATATTTTTTTAAATAAAATAATTTGCAACTTTTTTTAAAGTATTTTTACAAAAGTGTAAATTGCAAACGCCAATTTATCAGTTTGATTTTGGCTTTACTTTTTCAATTTATAACAAGGAGATTTTGCTTTACATATTAAGGATGGGTTATTCCATTAATACTTTAAGAATAATATAAAGGTCAATTTATAACATGTTTTATAACGATTTTAATTTTTGATATTTTTTATAAGAATTTATGTGTGGATTACAAAATCATGGGATTATACCTTGCAATCGTTTTTTTTTTAAAAAAAATTATAGTCTACACATAAAAATTCCATAGGAATTCATTTTAAAACTTTCAATATAGAACATTTTAAAAATATTTTAATCTTCAATAACACTTTATTATAATGAAAGATTAAAAATAAACAGTAAGCTTTAAACCTTTCTAGCCATGATTTATAAACATCAAATCCCATAACCAATGGGTATATATAATTAAAGATTTAAAATTAACTAAGGCTTTTGTTTAGAATTATGGCCTGTCTCTTTGATTCCATGATTGAATAACACGTTTAAAAGGTTGGGTTTCTATTTGGAAAAGACTTGCTTATAGTTTGTAAATGCAAGCATCCATCTGAGACCTAGAATGTCTCTTTGCGTCTGGCTTTTGTTTTCTGAGTAATGTATCTTCTCTACAACGCAGGTGGTTGTGGCGCTTGTGTTGTTCTTCTTTCCAAGTATGATCCATTGCTGGAGAAAGTCGATGACTTCACAGTGAGCTCGTGCCTGACACTCCTCTGCAGCATCGATGGCTGCTCCATCACTACCTCGGAAGGCCTCGGCAACAGCAGAGCCGGGTTCCACGCGGTCCACGAGCGGATCGCCGGTTTTCACGCCACGCAATGCGGTTTCTGCACACCCGGCATGAGCGTTTCCATGTTTTCCGCCCTCTTGAACGCCGATAAGTCTCTACCGCCTCGCAGTGGTTTCTCAAACCTCACGGCTGCCGAAGCCGAGAAGGCTGTGTCGGGGAATCTGTGCCGGTGTACTGGATACAGACCGCTTGTGGACGCTTGTAAGAGTTTTGCAGCCGACGTGGATATCGAAGATCTAGGATTCAATTCCTTTTGCAACAAGGGAGAGAACAGAGATGAGGTTTTAGGAAGGTTGCCATGCTATGATCATACATCATCTCAGGTCTGTACATTTCCCGAGTTCTTGAAGAACGAAATCAAGATGGATATGACTCTTGATCCAAGAAAGTACAGATGGTCTAGCCCGGTTAGTGTCTCGGAGCTCCAAGGGTTACTAGAGGTTGAAAATGGAATGTCGGTTAAGTTAGTTGCGGGTAACACGAGTACCGGGTATTACAAAGAAGAAAAAGAGAGAAAGTACGAAAGATTTCTCGATATAAGACGGATTCCTGAGCTCACTGTGGTAAGAAGAGATGATAAAGGGATGGAATTAGGAGCTGCTGTTACTATATCGAAAGCTATTGAGGTCCTAAGAGGTGAACAAAATGTTCCTATGTTGGCGAAAATCGCGGCTCACATGGAGAAAATTGCAAGCAGATTCGTGAGGAACACGGGAACGATAGGCGGAAACATCATGATGGCGCAGAGGAAACAGTTTCCTTCGGATCTCACAACCATACTTCTTGCTGCTCGAGCAACGGTCAAGATCATGAGTAGCGGCTCGGGTCAAGAACAGTTCACATTGGAAGAGTTTCTTCAACAGCCTCCTCTCGAAGCCAAATCTGTTCTTTTGAGCCTCGAGATCCCGTCTTGGAGCCCCGTGAAGAAGACGAAGAATGGTTCTTCTTCTTCGGATGCACATTTGCTCTTTGAAACTTACAGAGCGGCGCCACGTCCTCTAGGAAACGCATTGGCATTTCTGAATGCTGCTTTCTCAGCTGAAGTTTCTTTGAGCGAAGCACGTGATGGCATTGTTGTAAATGATTGCCGGTTAGCTTTTGGGGCTTATGGGACCAAACACGCACAAAGGGCGAGGAAAGTCGAAGACTTCCTTACAGGGAAAGTGATATCTGATGAAGTTTTGATGGAAGCTATTGGCTTACTTAAGGATGAGATAGTACCTGATAAGGGTACTTCGAATCCCGGTTATAGATCAAGCTTGGCTGTTACTTTTCTCTTCGAGTTCTTCGGATCTTTAACTCAAACAAACGCTAAAACTACAAACGGTTGGCTCATCGGAGGATGCAAAGAGAACGGTTTTGATCAGAATGCTGAATCTTTGAAACCTGAAGCTATGCTGTCATCTGCACAACAGATAGTTGAAAATCAAGAACATAGTCCGGTCGGGAAAGGCATTGTTAAGGCTGGAGCTTGTCTCCAAGCATCTGGTGAGTTCTATATATATACTCTTTGATCATTTTTCGAACATTGATTCTCTGTTAATGTTTTGATAATTTTGCAGGTGAGGCTGTTTATGTGGACGACATTCCTTCGCCGGAAAATTGTCTATACGGCGCATTTATTTACAGTACAATGCCGCTGGCGCGGATCAAGGGTATAAGGTTCAAGGAAAACAGAGTTCCAGAGGGAGTTGTTGGCATAATAACTTACAGAGACATTCCCAAAGGCGGGCAAAATGTCGGTACCAAAGGTTTCTTTGCCTCAGATCTTTTGTTTGCAGAAGAAATCACCCATTGTGCGGGTCAGTTAATCGCCTTTTTGGTAAGTCTGGTGAAGAATGGTTTATCTTTTTCTCTGAAGCATTTATGTAGAACAAACTTAGATTCAAGTTGTTATGTGTGCAGATTGCAGATAGTCAAAAGCTTGCAGATATTGCAGCAAATCTTGTGGTGATTGATTATGACACCGAGGATTTAGAACCGCCGATACTGTCGTTAGAAGAAGCTGTCAAAAAGTCTAGCCTTTTCGAGATCCCTCCATATCTGCGAGGTAAACCGGTCGGTGATATCACCAAGGGAATGGCTGAAGCTAAACATAAGATTCTTGGATCAAAGGTGGTTCCTTTGCAAGACATAATAATATGTCTCTCAACCTCGCGCTCTTGTCTAATCATCATATTAATCTTTTTGTGGTTGCGGTTTATATGTAGATAAGTTTCGGGTCACAGTACTTCTTCTATATGGAGACACAAACGGCTCTTGCTGTGCCGGATGAAGACAACTGTATGGTGGTTTATAGCTCGACTCAAGCCCCTGAGTATGTACATCGAACCATCGCTGGATGTCTTGGAGTTCCTGAGCATAATGTCCGTGTCATCACTCGAAGAGTTGGAGGCGGATTCGGTGGGAAAGTCATGAAATCAATGCCCGTGAGTTGGCATTTTGAAAGTAGTCTCAAGTGTAGTTGAGTATTTGATGTTTATTTTACCATTTTTCTTTGTATCACATATGTTGTAGGTTGCTGCAGCTTGTGCACTTGCAGCATCCAAAATGCAGCGTCCGGTGAGGACATATGTGAACCGGAAAACGGATATGATAACTACCGGAGGAAGACATCCAATGAAAGTTACATATAGTGTTGGATTTAAATCCAATGGAAAGATTACCGCTTTAGATTTAGAGCTGCTACTTGATGCAGGGCTAAGCGAAGATATAAGCCCGCTTATGCCAAACGGGATCGAAGGAGCTCTGATGAAGTATGATTGGGGTGCTTTCTCTTTCGATGTCAAAGTATGCAAAACAAACACTGTGAGCAGAACCGCGGTTAGAGCTCCCGGGGATGTACAAGGATCATATATAGGAGAAGCCATCATCGAAAAAGTAGCTTCATATCTTTCAGTTGATGTGGATGAGATCAGGAAGGTTAATCTCCATACATATGAGAGCTTAAGGTTGTTTTACAATGCCAAAGCTGGTGAATCCCCCGAGTACACGTTACCACTGCTTTGGGACAAACTCGCTGAGTTCTCGAGATTTAACCAGCGGAGGAAGGTGGTTGAGGAGTTTAATGCGTCGAATAAGTGGAGGAAGAGAGGGATCTCGCGTGTGCCTGCGGTTTATGGAGTGTCTCTGCGATTAACGCCGGGAAGAGTAAGCGTATTGAGCGACGGGTCAGTAGTGGTTGAGGTTCCAGGGATTGAGATAGGACAAGGGCTATGGACAAAGGTGAAACAGATGGCTGCATTTTCCCTTGGCCTGATCCAGTGCGGCACTACAAGCGATGAGCTTCTCAACAAGATCCGGGTCATCCAATCCGACACCCTGAGTTTGGTACAAGGCTCAGTAACTGGTGGTAGCACAAGCTCTGAGGCGAGCAGCGAAGCAGTTAGGATTTGCTGCAA
The DNA here is from genome assembly GCA_900406395.1 of Kernera saxatilis. Taxonomy (NCBI): domain Eukaryota; kingdom Viridiplantae; phylum Streptophyta; class Magnoliopsida; order Brassicales; family Brassicaceae; genus Kernera; species Kernera saxatilis. The sequence goes on from OVAY01000459.1 coordinate 39,110, forward strand.
TGGCTTAGTCGAAAGGCTTTTACCCGTCAATACTGCTTTGGTGGAGCAAACAGGAGGACCTGTGACTTGGGACAACCTCATCAGTCAGGTCCATACTCTTGAAACATTCATGCTTTTTGATGTTCTCTGGTTATTTTGAGTGGACTTAGAACGGTTTTTATTCTTGAATTGTCTGGTGTAGGCTTATAAACAAAGGATAAACATGTCGGTTAGTAGCGCATACTCGCCAGATTCCTCCACTGGCCCATACCTTAACTATGGAGTTGCAGCGAGCGAGGTAAAGCTCCAAACATTGAAGAATAGCTCTTCTTAGCCTACTTACATTTTTTGGAAAAATATATTTCGCTTCTTTGGTTGTAATCAACAGGTTGAAGTAAACGTTTTGACGGGCGAAACAACGGTTCTGCGCACGGATATTATCTATGATTGCGGGAAAAGTCTCAATCCTGCTGTGGATTTAGGACAGGTTAAACCCGGGAAGCCATTCTATGTGTGTCTGGTTCTGGATCTGGATTTGTAATGTTATATTGTTCTGTTTCATGGTAATTTCAGATTGAAGGAGCATTTGTTCAAGGACTTGGGTTCTTCATGCTTGAAGAGTACCTAATGAACTCAGACGGTCTTGTGGTAACAGACAGCACTTGGACTTACAAGATCCCAACGGTCGACACAATCCCAAGACAGTTTAATGTCGAGATTCTCAACAGTGGACACCACAAGAACCGTGTTCTTTCATCCAAAGGTGACTTACATATCCACTTCCCTTATTGATTTCTCTTTATGTTCTTACTGAAACCCCAAAGATCAAAAATCAAAAGTCTTGTTCATGCTTTTGTTTTTGCTTTGATACAGCTTCGGGTGAACCGCCATTGCTTTTAGCGGCTTCTGTTCACTGTGCGGTCCGAGCAGCTGTTAAAGAAGCCAAGAAACAGATTCTGACATGGAGTAATAACCAAGAAGGGATTGATCTGACCTTTGAGTTGCCTGTTCCAGCAACAATGCCTATTGTGAAGGAGTTTTGTGGACTCGATGTTGTCGAGAAATACTTGGAATGGAAAATCCAGCAGAAGAAGAACATTTGATAGCTTGTGTTTGTGTTTCTCATGTGAATGTAATTACTCTTTTTTTTTTTTTTTGGTTTTAAGCGCTTGCAACAATGCTTCGATTGCATAAGAATGTTTGGGATTTATGTAATAAACAGGTTTTTTGTAATAAGCTGCACGTATAAACTGAGAAAACCTCTTCAACTATTTTTGTTATTCTTAAAATCTTATCAGTTTTAAGATATTAAAATCAAATTTATACATTACGTAAAATAGATTTCTTTATTTATTTAATATATAATATGGAAGGCAGGACATACGTTCAAAGGATCGTGAGCATGACAATGGTGGTGTTGGTGTTTGGATTCAGCATCATCCAACGTTGCATGTGTATAAGACAATATTATCTCATATACATGAGAATAATAATGTAGAATCTTATTATATAAAGCTTCGACGTGAGTATGACACGTAGGCAAAATTATAACTCACCAGATTGCGACATGTGTCACTATTAACTTAGATTTTGACATGTGTCAATGTAATAAAAAGTAAAATAAAGAAAAAAATATACTATAAACATAATTGGTAAAATAAATAAGTAAAATATTAAAAAAGAGAAATAAATAATAACAATGTAGTGGAAAAAAGTCAAAAATAAATGAAAAGGAAAATTACCTATGCAATATGTTATTTATGTAAAAAATAAAATGACCAATTTATAAAAAAAAAAAGAAGAAATAACAACGTGGTGAAAAAAGTAAAATAAAAGAAAAGAAAAATTATTAATAAATTATAGGAAAATAAGTTTTATTCTTAGATAAAAAATTGCAAATAAGTATTATTTTTGGAAAATATAAAAAATGACATGTAATATTTTTGGAAAATATTCTCCTAAAATGCTATGTATATCATTATATATAAGATATAGAGTCTAATTGTGTGTTTTCATTTTTTTATTTCTTAACTATTGATATCAAATTCAAAATAAGAAAAAATAAGCTCTAAAGTCAATCAATCAAAGTTATTTAACTCTAAATCAATTAGATTGAAAAATTCATATTCATCAAGTTCAACTGGTTACAGTATGTACTTATTTTTTTTAATTATATGTAAATACAATTATTATTAAAAATGTAACGGGTATTTACTTATTTTTTTAATTATATATAAATATAATTATTATCAAAAACCCGCGTATGATGCGGATCCTAATCTAGTATAATAATAAATGATTATTCCATATGGAGATTTTACAAATAAAAAGGGATACTTAATATTAAACCCAATCCAAAGAATCAACAAAATCTTCAAGACAAAGAAAACTCAAAGAAGACAGAAGAGGAAGTGGAAAACCCAAAGAATTAAGCCTTCGTTTCTTCAAACTAAAACCAAATCACAAAAACTCTTTGTTGTCTAATAATCTTCTTTGCCTATAAAATCATTAATATCTTTCTCTGCTTTCTCACAACTCAAAACATTACTTTTAAACCAAAGAAAAAAGAGAAACCACAAAGAAAAGAGAGTGAGAGAGAATGGCTAACTTTGGAACGGAACGGGTTTACCAAGATTTTGAGCCTGCAACTAGATGGACATCTGAACCAGACGCCGAGATCCTTGTCGCCGATCTTCCAGGTTCGTTTATCTTGTTTATTTATTTTCCTTTTTCTACAATAAACACGAAGAATAAAGAACAATGAGTTTAGAAAAGCAAGAATGTTGATAAGCCATTGTCTTCTGTGGTTAGGATTCAAGAAAGAACAACTTAAGGTGGCCGTAACCGCAACAAGGAAGCTAAGACTAAGTGGAGAACGTCCAACTGGCGGAAACAAATGGATTCGCTTCCACCAGGAAATTCCCGTTCCCTTGACCGTTGACAGTGACTCGGTTTCAGCTATGTTCAAGGATAACAAACTCTACATCCGGCATCCCAAAGTCAAGACAGAAACCCCTCAAACTAAGCCACCGTCACCTGTCAAACCACCGGTGATCATGAAACACGAGGAAAAACAAGGCCAGGGTGAGAAGCCGAGCGGTGGTAAAACCGATCAGCTGAAACACGATGCACAGCAAAAAGCAAGGGAAGTAGTGAGGGGAAAAAAGGAATTAATTGGAGAGCCTAGAGGACCTTTGAGTTCCAAGGATGAGGAGAAAGACAAAGTTGGAGCAAAATGGTTCGAGAAGTACAAAGAAGCAACTGGAAATGTGGTAAAGGAAGCTAAGAACAAAAGACAGTTACTTTGCAATTTGGCTGCTTCGGTTTCATTGCTTCTGCTAATCTTCCTGTATGCTAGAAATGCAGTACGCTCATCCCTCGTGTGGAAATCCGAGGAATGAGTGACCCTTACATTTGCGACTCACAATGTATAAGCTTGCTCATGCATATAATAAATAATACTAATTTGTTAATTCCCCACCGCATGTCTGTTCAAACGTGTGACGAGAAAATGAGAAAAGCTCCATTTTACAGATTTCTATTTTAGCCCGAGTATAATGAATTAAGTGCCAGAAACTTTTACTAGAACAGAGCAAAACAATCAAAACTATAAAATAAGTACCAACGCTACAAGAATTGCAAAATGATTAAAAAATCAAAACTCTACAAGTGGAGAAATTTTATTCGTAACCTAATCAAAGGATTTAGAGATAGAAGAAAGTGGTAGTATGAGCAAACTTACTAAAGGAGAGGGTTTATGGTTTGTTTAGCTGAGAGCGGATTAGCTTGGCAGCAGCAACCATGTTGCTAAGTGCGGATTTAACTTCGGAGTACTTCCGCGTCTTTAGGCCACAGTCAGGGTTTACCCAAAGGACTTTGCTTTCCAGAACTGCAAGCATCTTGTTGATACGCTCAGCTATTTCTTCAGCGGATGGGATACGAGGAGAGTGAATGTCATAAACCCCTGGACCGATTCCTGCACCGTATTTCACTCCTTCATGGAAGACTGATAGGAGCTTCTCATCTGACCGTGAGTTCTCAATAGTGATAACATCAGCATCCATATTTATGATTGAGTGGATAATGTCGTTGAAATTTGAGTAGCACATGTGGGTGTGAATCTGCATGAAGTACAAGGAAAGCATGACTAAAAGGTTTCATTTAAATTGAATAAATTAGAGCTCTTCCAAAATTCATCAATTATTTCAAATCCTTCATCTTCATATCACGTTCCATTTTATCGGTTGCATTGTCATTGTCCATAAAAATATCAGAAACCACATGACGCTCAACATACTGGTAAAAATATTCTTTTAAGTGGAAAGGAGCAATAAAGTGAGATACAGATGACCTGAGTAGTATCTTGCACACCGCAGTTTGTGATTCTGAATGCGTGGACGGCCCAGTCAAGGTAAAATTCTTGCTCGGACCTCCTGAGAGGCAATCCCTCTCTTAATGCAGCTTCATCAATCTGAATAACAGTGATACCAGCCTTCTCAAGGTCCTCAACCTCATCTTTGATGGCAAGTGCAATTTGGAAACACGTCTCATGTCTATAAACAACAATAATGGTGAAATGGAATACCATATAGAGTGAAAGAGAACTTGATAGGCTTAGTTGTCACACCTGGGCTGGTCATTTCTAACAAAGGACCAATTGAGAATTGTAACAGGGCCAGTGAGCATCCCCTTCATAGGACGTTGGGTCATTTTCTGTGCCATTGACGACCAGAAGACAGTCATTGCCTTTGGTCGGGTGACATCACCATAGATGATAGGTGGCTTGACACAGCGGGACCCATATGATTGGACCCACCCATTCGATGTAAAAGCAAAGCCAGACAGTTGCTCACCAAAAAACTCCACCATATCGTTTCTCTGCAGGACTATGGCATATCAGGGGGGTAAAGAATGGAATAGTTCGAATAATAAATCTAGGTTGTCGTATATTGCCACCTCTGCCTCCCCATGCACCAGTACATCAATCTCAAGCTCTTCCTGAAGCTTGACAACCTTTTCAAATTCCTCTTTAATAGCTTGGACATAGTCAACTTCTGATATCCTGCAAATGCAGCGGATGCATGAGTATTAGAATAATGACATGTTAGAAGTTTTCAGATACATCATTCATCGGATTAGATAGGCCTACTTTTTGGCCTTAAATTCCCTGCGTATCCGTCTGAGATCCGTGGTCTGAGGAAAAGATCCAATTGTAGTTGTTGGAAGAGCAGGAAGGTTTAGCTTCTTCTGCTGGGCTTGTAGCCTAACACTTACTTTCGTAGAACGGCGGTGATCAGATTTCTTTACTGCAGCAACCTGAGTAAGAAAGTAATTAATGATACAAGTCCAGGGTACAAAATGTGAAAGAGCAATTTGTTAGAAAACCCCTTACATCCTGTTGTACAGCAACATTTGTCACCCTCGGAGATGATCTTCTAGAAGCTTGACGCATGGAATTAGAAGCAAACAATGCCTACAAAGGGACCAAGACAATACAAAGCTACAGGTTAAATACTTCTGTATCAAATAAAAGCAAAGTTCCAGCAATGATCCATGAGATCAGGTAACAGTCCAATATATGAGATATAGATTCATTGGCATCACTGTAGTTGCAGTCATACAAACATATGTTTTAAGCCCCGTGGGAAAAAATTATAACTCAAAGACCACCTAGAATTAGAAACGCAGAGCCTACAGCATGTTCCAAGATAATACTTCTCGAAAGTTGTGCATAATGTAATATACAAAGATGTACCTCATCCTTAGCTCCAGAGAACGATTTGGCAAGTGCATTCACTTCAACGACCTTTTGTGCAGCAAATGCAAGCCACGATTTTAGTTCTTTATCAAGTTTAATTTCATTCACCAAGTCGACGGCCGTATGGAGTAGCGAGCAAGAAGTAGAAACCACAACTTTTTCTGCAAAGAGAAGAGGAGGATTTACATCATTCTGAAGCTAAGTAGGAAAAAGAAGTGAATTCAATCAGTTAAAATGTTGTTTACTGAAACCTTTTCCAACAATGTCTTCAAGAGTCTGTAATGTCTTGAGTGAAGCAGAAAGATCATTCGCCCAAATGTTCCTTCCATCAACAACTCCAGCAAATAGTAGCTTTCCACGAGGAAAATTCACCTTGATTAAATCAAGAGTCTCCAATCCACGAACGAGGTCAAATCCAAACCCAGTTACACATTTCAAAGACGTTAATGTCTTGTACGCTTCAGTAGGAACATCTGCAAAGTATGTGGCAATAAGAACATTCAAGCCAGCCAAAGATGACTCCATGTGAGAGTAGGCATCGGAAAATGCCTGCAATTGGCTGGTGTCAAGATCCATCACAAGTATAGGCTCATCGAACTGAATCCATCGTGCACCAGCAGATTTTAGATCAGCCAAAACTTCTCTGACAAAATAAATGCCACAGAAACCAGTTAAGGTTTCGAGCACTATCCAAATGAAACTGGTATCTTTGGAGTTTATTTTGCTCTAGCTAATTTCTAAAAACCTCGCAGTTGGCCTCAAAATATTCTTACTTGTAGACGGGAAGAATCTTGTCAATCAGAGAAAGAAGGCAGAATGATTTTTCAACACCCTTTGCAGGTTTTGACAGGAGCAAGTAGGTCATGGGACCAATGAGCACAGGAACTGTGTCAATGCCAAGCTGTGCCATGAAAAGCCAAAAGCACAGCAAGTAAATGACAAGCAATACCATGAATTATCTATATGCTCGCATCAAAAGTACAGTAACAGCTTCAACTAAAAGCTTTACCGGGAAAAATACGTGAGAAAGGTTCCAGTCAACTTACTGCTTTCGCCTCCTTAAATTCATCCACAGCCTTGTGAGATGCATAGGAGAATTTGACATCAGGACCCAACTCAGGAACAATGTAATGGCTGTTGGGGCATTTATTAGCATTATAACTGAGAAAGAAACTATAGAAACAGGGAAGACAGAGGATTCATTAATTACTTACTAGTTAGTATCAAACCACTTGGTCATTTCCATAGCAGGAAGAGAAGCATTTCCCCGTGCCATGGAGAAGTAAATATCAAACCCGATCTCACCACCTTGCCAACCATATCTAGGGGGAACAGCCCCAAGCATCGCTGTGGTATCCAACATCTGATCATAGTATGAAAAGGTGTTGCTGGGAATATATTTGATTCCTGCATCAGCCATGTGTTTCCATATGGAGTTTCTCAGGGTAGCAGCAACATTTTGCAATTCCTCCACACCGGTTTTCCCATCCCAGAAGGACTCCAACGCAAACTTAAGCTCTCTCTTCGGCCCAATACGGGGATACCCGACAATGTGGGATGACATTGATCTACATATAAGGGAAAAAAACAAGGTAAGTTACTTCAATACCTTTAAACAATAAACAGCAGAAACAACTGATCGGGTGATAAAAGACAAAGAGTGTTAGCCAGGGAATTTCAAATATATCCAATTTCTCAATGAACAAGCGCAACGAAAATATATCCACAACGAGCAAATGACGTGAAAAAAAAAAAAAAAAAACAAAGCTTAATTANAAAAACGAAGCTTAATTATAAGCGAAATATTTCTCTTTAATTGAATTGTGAATCCATGAGAAAAATAAATAGAGTCGCAAACACAGCAAAAAGAGAAAAAAAAAGCAGAGGGAAAAAGAAGAGAACCTGGCGACGTAGAATCCTCGACGGAGGGGGCGGCGAGAGGCGGATGCGCAAGGGAGGGACGGAGAAGCCGAAGACGGTGGCGGAAGGGAAGGAGGGCGTTTTGGAAGCGAAGCAACCGGCGGGAGTCTCTGAAGAGCGAGCTGACCCATTTTTATACCTTCCCTCCCTTTCAAACTGCTCCTATTTCTCTTCACACTATCCGGGGAAGGAGGAGACTCGCACAACTATTTTTGATTTCGTTTCCTAGCTTTTCTATAATTCTATATCTACCTATAAATTAAGGTCATTATACAAAAATTAGTGTAGTCGAACAGTCTAATCAATCTTTACGTTTACGTTGAGCACGAATCAATAATCTAGTCCAGTGTAATCAAACAATTGATATGTTGTGTGTTATTGGCTTCCGACATGATCATACAATAGCTAGTATATATTTATATTCCTAACAAAAATTATTTTTCTCAGTGGGAACAGGCATTTTTACACAAAGTAGACCTTATTACAAAACTTCAACAATGCCTTTTGCACCGTATAGTTGGGTTTCATGTAAGTTAGTAAACCACAAAACTTCTCAAAAGTTTTACAGAGCAAAATCGCTTGGGGAATGATTCACTCGCTGTGAGGAGAAGCAGGAAAGTTTCAGTGAGTGCAAGAACAGTCAGCTTCGTTCTTCTCTCCTACTCCCTCATAGGCCGACTTATAGCTTCGGTCCCATGTATCAGTCGGTGTGGTCGCTTCTGCATGAGGTATGTGCTTCGGATGTTTCTCTCTCTTGTCTCCTTTGATTTGCTTCAGTGCATGTTTCAACGCCGGTAACAGAGCATCCATACACTCGGCCACTGCGTTTGGGTTCCCAGGCATGTTGATTATCTGAGAGACCAAAAAACATAGAAACGTGAGTGATGACAACTTAAGAGATTGTACAAATGTGAACTTCAGAGATTTGTACCAATGTTGAGCCTCTAATTCCTGCTGCAGAGCGTGAGAGCATCGCAAATGGCGTGATCTGCTCACAGGGAAAAAGAAAACATTATCAGATGACTACCACCATTCTGTTTTCGGATTAGATTGGTTTGGTTTATCCGGATTGAACATCCCTAGAGGCAAGAAGTAAGTATTTTACCTTTAAGCTTTCTTGCATCATAACAAAGAGAAGACCGGGTGTTTCTCTCTCGATCACCTCTTTTGTTGCTTCAGGTGTTACATCTCTCGGAGTGAAGCCAGTACCACCTAGTTGCAGGAAGTTAAAGTATATAAAAAATTTGATTCAAACACGACGACAAATCTATGATAAGTAACTAAATGTTTAAATACCAAGTGTAAGAATGAGATCTATTTCGTCAACATCACTCCATTTCTGAAGAATGTCTTTGATTCTTTCCACTTCATCGGGGACAACAGCTGTCGCAACTACCTTAGCTCCTCCCAGTTTTTCAGAAGAGGAATCGACCACTGATACAGCCCTGGGCCCACTGCACCAGCATAAGAAAATCAACCAGGAAAGGATGATGAAATAAATGGATAAATAATTGAGAGGAGCAAAATTTGAAGTGAATATAAACAAAAAAAGTGTACTTGCCATTACACTTTCTATGAAGTAGAGAAACCGAGAACAAAAAAAACTATCAGGAAAAGGGTTTTGAGTTCTTAAAATGAGGAATGGCATCAAGATGAGATTTAACCTAAAAGATGTAGCAAAGCACTGTGATGCTTCCCTGTCTCACTATGACAAGGAGCAATATCATTGTGCAGTTTTACTATCGCATCGAATAAGTGACCTCACCAGAATAACGAACTGGAGAGGTGTATCTAGATGCACTTTTTTTCTCAATTGAAGAAAATTAAGCAAGTCCTGGAAAAACTCAAATGTTCCACAGTTTTCACTCACTGCATTTCACTCTGTCTGAGGAGATTTTCGAGTCTACACTACTTGTATTTGCATTGATTATGCCAAATTGAAAGAGAAAACCTACAAGAAGAATCATGCTTGTAAAGACACAAACTAAAAAGTAACGTGTATCTGTTCCAACATCCTTACATACCTTCGATCAGGTCCAGCCCCAGCTGAAACAGTATCACTGACAGTGAGAATAGCCACTTTATACTCAGGCCCAGGTACTTCATCATACTTTATTTCTTTTTTAATAGACTCTGGTTCTGATAATGAGGTTTTCTTGTCTATAGAGAAGCCACTAATATCGGAAACAATTACAGCTGATACAGAAGTTCCAGCAGAAAGCACATTGCCGGTAGCAGGCAACTCCAACAAAGCATTAGCCGACCTCATACTTAAAAGCCGACTGCTCATCTGATGTCCTGTGCTCTCAGCAATAAATCTGACATCCAGGTATATATTATTAATCTCTTTAAGATAGTAACAACTAACACGTAATGCAACTTCCAAGCAAATCTAGGAAGATCCAGTCGAGCTAAGATTTCGACTCAAAAGCAGACATGGTTATTAAAAAGCTCACCCAGAAGTCCCTGATCCATCATTCTCTTTCCATTTGATGATGGCCCGATGAAACTCCGGACGGATGGGATCAGACTTTATGGGCTCCTGAAGTCGAGCTCGCACTCTGCACAAAGATTAGACAGTAATTTAGTCTTTCATTGATGATCATTATAGATACGTTCATTTGGAGGAGAAAATATCATGCAAAGTTCAGTAACCTCAGTGGATGGGGGCTTGTCCATCCTGCAAGCTGGCGAATTGTAGGCACAACAAAGACATTGAAACAAACCAAACAGCTTACTGGATTTCCTGGCAATCCAAATGCAAGAACTGTTTTCACCATCATACTTTTAGTTGGTTTCGCACTGATCTCAGCAAACGTCAAAGGTTTCCCAGGTTTCATCAATACCTGAAGCAAAATTTAAATTTAAAATCTTCCCAGTTCAATCTGTATATCAAACTAAACATTGTCAACTGGCGGAGCTTAACTTGAGAAATCAAACAGTAGAGTCGGGTAAAAAAGATTGTCGGAAAACATAGAAGCCAACTCATCTGCTTCTAAGCAGAAGCAGAGAAAGAAATAAACTTCACCGAAATGATCGAGGAAACTTATACTGTTCAATTACCTTGCTGAAATGTACTTTCCCTTTCTCTTCGAGCAATGGCTTGACAAAATCCCGGTCTCCCATTGAAACACCACCAGAAGTTAAAATAATATCGACTCCAGAGGATATGGCCTCATCCAAAACTCTCTCAAGTTCCTTTCTATCATCTCTAACGATTCCAAGGTCAACAACTTTGCATTGCTGCTGCATCACTGCTGCCACTAACATTGCTCGATTTGAGTCCCTAATCTGCAGAGAGCCCATTCTTTAGCCACTAAAGTAATATTGGGGTCCAATATGTTTTCCAATTAATTCACAGGCATAAATATCACATGCATCACCTGACCACGACCTAAAGTCCCAGCTGTCGGCTCGACAAGTTCATCCCCAGTAGACAGAATAGCAACTGTTGGCATAGGATATACCTACATGGAAGTTTACTTTTTCAGTTTTTGGACACATCCTCAAGTAAATTTGCTAAGATAAAAACTGATATACAGTACCTTCACCAAGGTTACTCCTGCAGTTGCTAGCAAGCCAATTTCTGAGGCACCAATCCTTTCTCCAGTTTTTAGTACAATTGCATCTTTCTCAATGTCACAACCCTAGCATATAAATTTAATGAATCTTATGGAATCCTCAATCAAGTCAAACAATAATGAACATAAAATGATTCCAAACAGCTGAAAAAAATGCCATTTCATCAGCTTTTTACGTTTGATGTTTGATAATAAAAGGGAAAACATGCTTTAGCTATCCTCAGGTCTTCTAGTGATGACCTCAAGTATGCTAATTCTAAGTCACAGAAGTGTCTTTCTGTAAGCAACATTACAAGTTCACACCCATATGGAAGCAAAAGACGGGATGGTATCTGACAAGGCGACAATTCAAATACATATTCAAAACTCGCAGCATATTCCATTTGTCCCAATTCAAAGAAAGTAATGACTTACCCATCAAATGACAAAGCAATTCAATTCATTTAATGTATCAGTCTCGCATGCATCCTAAAATTTTCTTGGATCAACAAATGGCAGTGCATAAAAGAGAACAGTTCAATACTACAATTATTTAGCAAACAGTCGGATATAAAGGAAAACAAAGAAATCAACTACAAGACTGATTATATAAGCTAGAAAGAAGAAACCATACCACACTACGGATGTCAGTGCCTTTCTTGGATTGAATCAGTATTTTTACTCTTTTTGATTCAGTTGAGACGTCTCCAATTACTTTAGTGTCCTCAACTTGGACAACTGCATCTGCACCATCAGGTATAGGTCCTAAAGAGATACAAAAAAAAAAAGAAAAAAGGTTGAGATCAAAGAAACAGCTATGTTTCTGACAGTTCCCCATGAAAACACTAGGCAAATGGTAAATTGTAGTAATGAGTGAATAAGAACAGAAAATAGTTGGACCTTTAATGTTAAAACACAAAAGGCAGGTTCAAAGTTCTCATATGAGGAAATGAAAAATATCATCAGTAAGAAATTTTTCATCGAATGCAATAATACTAACCACCAGTTGTTACATAAGCCACAGTTCCAGGAGTAACAGTCACACCCAGTCCATCATTCCCAGCTCTTGATTCTGTAATCACCGGGTATTCTCCGGGACCATCCGAAGCAACAACTGCGTATCCATCCTAAACAACATAAATAAATTCAATGTCAAGTTTATTCAAGTATTCGCCGTAGTACTCATCACCAGCTTAGCATCTTTCATTTTGTATTTGTCAAATTTCCATGGATAAAAATGTGAACTCAACATCTATAAGATTGATTCTTGAGAAAAAAAGACAGGTATATTATAATAAAATCAAGCGTTTCCTACAGTTTATACAAAAGTCTCCCTCTTAAGCACATCCAACCTCACTCGTACTAAAAGGTTCATTTCATCTCAAGACGCTATAATGCTCATTAATCGCCTCAACCACATCAAACATTCATAAAGATACAAACGATTCACGAAGATCAGCAGGAAAGAATGTAAATCAATCGTACTAATCAGACAAGAAAAACCACGAGACAATTAAACAATTAACTGACCAATTAATCGCCAAACTCATTCAATAGGTTGAATGCTATTCACCTTGACGGAAGCAGGATATGGAGGTAGAGGATCAGGAGCACGAATATCCTCCGCCAACACTTTCCCAAGCGCTTCCTGCAGCGATACGACTACAGGAGGCAGCCGCTCGGAGACGCTAAGTACAATCCTTAAAGCTTCCTCCGTTGGTATCATCTCCGACTTTCCGCCGCCGCCACAACAACCTTCATGACCATCCATTTTTCCACTGTTTGATACTTGATAGAGAGACGACAGGTCACTTGTATTCGAAAGACGAAAAATAGATGAGAGCAAAGTTGACCTGATTGTTTGGCAATCGGATTAGATATGACTTTTAAGCAATTGGGAGATTAGGTTTAAACCCACAACCAAACACCATTTTTTAGCTATTCTCTGATAAAATTGGTAAGTTATGCAATTGGAGACGTTCTGTTTCACTTCCCTCTTGCGATTTTCTTTAAACGGTCTGAAACCAGAAATAATCCAAATTGAAATTCAGAACCCTAGAAAATCGTGTTTCTGGAAATCGATTCTGCTTTTTTGTCGTCTTGATCAGGATAGTATTTCTTATGGGATCTTCGCTATCTCACCACTAAATTAGCCGCGAATTTCAAGGCGATGTCAGGATCACTGATTCCGGGATCAAATCCAGATCGGGTTCAATCTCCGACGAGCTCGAAGTCGGTGACGCAGACGGTGAACGGGTCGCATCAATTCGTGATACAAGGGTATAGCTTAGCGAAGGGGATGGGTGTGGGGAAGCACATAGCGAGTGATAACTTCTCGGTCGGAGGCTACCAGTGGGGGATCTTCTTCTACCCAGACGGTAAGAATCCGGAGGATAACTCGTCATACGTCTCTGTCTTTATCGCATTGGCCAGCGAGGGCACCGAAGTCAGGGCGCTTTTCGAGCTCGCTCTTGTTGACCAAAGCGGCAAGGGAAATCACAAGGTTCATAGCCATTTCGAGCGGTCTCTTGACAGTGGGCCTTACACCCTCAAATACCGAGGAAGCATGTGGTACGATTTTCACCTACCTTTTCGCCTAGTTGCTTTGTGCTCACTGCTCATAATTCTAGATTGTCTTGCAAGATCGATGGTTATAGAAATAGTTTAAAAAAATCGTAGCCTTAGTTTCTTTGGTGGCCTTTGTAGGAGAAGATTTCTTTTTGGCTTTATTCAGCTTTCTAGATTCATGCATGTTGGATAATTTCTGGTGAGGAAGAACTACTTTAGATTAGGGTCTCCTGGCGTATTTGCGTTGATCACACGGACTAGCTTGTTTCCCTTACGGAGATCTTCTGGCAGGTTAACCCACCCCACTGGTTTTGACATGAGCCTTGTGATGGAATTAGATGTTAGATATATGTTTACTGGCTAACAAAGAGGAGAAAGATGTGAAAGTGATCACTTGAATTAGAATATCCATCATATTTTAATCTATGGTACTGGCAGAGAGATTTTCTCAGACTTCAGTTGACCTATTGAGGAATCCTGGGCTTGCTTGGAAGTGACATTGCCATATCTGCTGGGTGTACTTTTAAACTTGTTAACTGCTAAGAAGGAAACTAAATATGAATTCTGTCAGTGCTGCATGATGATCCATGTTGGTGATATAGAGCATGAAAATTGAGGTAGTCATAGTCAGTGTAGTAACATTCCTCCGACTAATGAGTGATGTGGGTTCTTGCTCCCATTCCAAATCTTGTGTTTGAGAAAAATATTGTGGGAAAAAAGGATGCGGATGGTTTTCATGTCCATGATGCGAAGAAAATTTAATGGGAAATCGATAATTTCTATGGTGTTTAAGCTTGTTCTTTCTTCAACATCCCTACTGAATTATCTGAGTGAATCCAGACACAGCCTTACCTTAGGTGTTAACTGGAAAAGTTTTCTTAATTTCATTGGAGAAGCTGTCTTCTATTTTCCAGTTTACTTATATCCTTTTTAAAAGAGATATATTTGATTTTCTCTTTACATTTATCTTTTGCTTACGATCTGCTAACTCAAGTTCCTCTTATTCTCGTTTGTTCTCTTTGGCTTGATTAGGGGATACAAGCGTTTCTTTAGACGTTCCTTGCTGGAGAATTCTGACTACATCAAAGACGATTGCTTGAAAATCAATTGTACGGTTGGAGTTGTGGTTTCGGAAATACACTGCCCACGGTTACACTCTGTTCACGTCCCTGATTCAGAACTTGGATCACATTTTGGAGTTTTACTGGATAGCATGGAAGGCTCTGATGTCACTTTTGACATTGCTGGCGAGAAGTTTCCAGCTCATAAATTAGTACTGGCTGCTCGATCTCCATTTTTCAAGTCTAAATTTTTCAATGAGCTTGAAGCAAACAATACAGAGGTTACGATCAACGATCTGGAACCTAAGGTTTTTAAGGTACATCATTGGTGCCTAATCTTTACTTGTTTCTGTTTGTTCAGATCGTGCCTGTACTTATGCTCTGTTTCTTCCAGGCTTTGCTACAGTTCATGTATAAAGATTCTCTTCCGGAAGCTGTGGAGCCTGTGACAATTCATACATTTGACCTCTTAGAGCTGCCTGAAATATACGAGACATTGATTGTAAAGCTTTTAGCAGCAGCGGACAAGTACGACCTGAATAGGCTCAGGTTGTTATGTGAATCACACATCTGCAAAGGTGTATCAATAAAATCTGTCGCCAAGATTTTAGCGTTGACTGACAGATATAATGCCGCGGATCTAAAAGGCGTTTGCCTAAGATTTACTGCCGAGAACCTAGCAGGTATGGTTCTGCATCAGATTTTAAAATTGCAATTACGGGTGGACAATCTTATCTAGAGAGTAATGTTGTTTTGGGTTTCTTGGTCTTATAGAAACGGAAAGCAAATAAAATAATTTGTAATTCAGTTTAGTTCAGTGATGTGGTTGTGCATGTCCACCCCGAAAATGTATATCAAGTGTATAGTATAATCGATCTTTTGTTGTGTTCAATATTACAGCTGTGCTGGAGACAGACGCATACCAACAGCTGAAGGATGAATGTCTGTCCCTCCAGTCCGAGCTTCTGAAGGCGGTGGCTGGTTACGAGGAAGGCAGCAACAGTACCGGAGGAGCCAAGTCACAGAGCGTGTGGGCCCAACTATCGGACGGCGGTGGCGGTGGCGATACCAGCAGCCGAAATGTTAGACAACGAATCACCTAGAGCCTCAATATGCATTTTCTCAGGTTAATAACCATAGAGGGGTATATATAGTTGCTTTTCTGTATTTTCTTTTTTGTTTTTCCAATTTCATAAGGTTTTCTGGACAGACTACTTTGAAATGTGATCCTAACTCTGATATATGTGTAGGTAAAAGTCTTTCGCTTTTCAATTCAGTAATAGTTTCATATGTATGCTTCTGTTGGTGGATCTCATAAACCCCATAAATTCCGGACCATGTAGTGTTTTTACTCAAAAAACATTCTGATATTTACGGACCTAGAAGCATAACGAATCAACTATATGTATCTATCCGCTGAGCTTTGAGTTTACAGTAAATTTTCAAAATTCGATTCTAGAAAGTATTGTTACAGCTTATGTAGCAACTTCATAACAATCTTTAGTCATTAACAAAAAGCAACTCAAGTCTTTAAGTAGCAAATTCTATTAAAATCTAAAACAAAAGCATCTCAAGTCTTTAAATAGCAAATTCCATTAAAATCTAAAACAAAAGCAACTCAAGTCTTTAAATAGCAAATTCCATTAAAATCTAAAACAGAGACCAACCAACTCCCACAAGAAGAGAGTCAAGAAGTTGGTCAGCAGAAGAACATTGAGGTAGCAACATTCTTGTTAAGCTTTGGCATGGGAGGCACAGGAACTTCTCCAGATCTTGTGATCCCGTCATGGGTCGATGAACTCTCAGAGATGTCCTGAAACTTCATTGCAGTTCCCATCTGTGCAGCTGCCAAATTAGCATAACGTATCGGCGCAACTGCAAAATAAAAAACAAGAAGACAAAAGGTAATTTGAGATATTGCACATAATGCAACCATCATGCATTGCTTCAGGGGTTTCCATCATTAGACATCATTGCTCAACGCTAATCAGCTTGTGTCCTTTGACATCTTGAAAATAAATCAGTTGTTATCCATTCAATGATGGGCACAACAACAAGCATAGCGATGCATACTTTACACACAAAGCAATAACGACATGACAAAGATATGAAACTATCAGCAGCAATGCAGAAATGAAATGAGAATTACCGACTGAGATGGCAGTGGTGCTCCGCTGGTTGCTACAAGTTATCAAAACACACAAATTAAGAGATTTTCGTCTTAGTTTAGTAGACATTGTGACACCACAAATAAAGTTGCTTAGTATCTGATGCTTACGCATAGGATAAAGAATGGACTAGTTCTTGGAGGTCATCTGTCGAAAATCCAATTTCATCGTAGAGCACATGGTAATGCGTTGGCTTTGTAGTTCCCTTACACATCGAAAACCATAGAACAAGTGTTAATTTTCCATTCGATCAGAAGACTTTTCATTACAAAGAGCAAACCGTTGAGGCATATGTTAATTTTCACCCATATAGAAACTAACTAGTTAAAGTCACTTAAACCTGGAAAATTATGTAAGAAGCTATAACTTACAATCATTCCACCATGAGCACAAAGATAGAAATCATTGTTGTGCGGGTGACAGATCATGCTGTCAATTATTGTTCCTGCATGCAGGTAATAGAGAACAGGTTTCAGGTCATTTTCAGAAACGTCAATAAACAAAAACCAAAACAAAAGCAAAGAAAACCACGGTTACGAAAATGGATTAGTTTTGAACCTGGAGGAACATTATCAGATCTACTGGTCTGGAAGAACTTGGTGTGGTGGTTTTTCTGAGCAATGACCACTGTAAATTTGGGATCCCACTTCTCATCAAGGAACTTGCACGCCTAATAATGTAACAAGAAAAAAAAAAAAATGTAACTCCATAAATGTCCAACATAGGCTAAAATATTAAGAGCTTAAAAGGTTCCAAAACCACAGTCCTTACTTGCATCATCTGATCCAGTTCAATATTAAGAACTCGGCTAAACTGAGTTTCACTCACACCATCCCTACATGTATTATCATTCTACTTGAGTCAGCTAAATTGTATTAAACTACATTCACAATAAGATCTCTAGATTATATGCATACCTGAAAATGATAATGTGATTTGGTTTCACTCCAGAACTTGACTCAAAGTCAAGCAAGAGCTCCCTGTAAAAAAGCATTAGATAAGCGTGGCTAATTTATAGAGTTACAAAATAGTCCAGTAATATTATTACCTCATGATACCTTCATCCTTTACATCAGAGACGGGTTTAAAGAGATTATCAATCATGTCAACTTTAGGCGACTGTGTACGCACACATGCCCTGTATTTTGAGATCAATGGCCATTCTCTGGAGCTCACAACCTATGAATTCCAGATAATAAACAAAATCAAAATCACAAGTGGCTTACATGAAAACACAACTCAAGAATTTAAAAATGTTACCGCGGCAATTGATGGTACATCAGACTGTCCTGGGGAGCCATGAGATACATCCATCCCAATAATGATGGTAGGAACTCTCATTACCAAAGGAATTCCTCTTGACCGCTCAATAGCTAACACTGAATTCAATCCACCAAGCTATACAGAAATGGCAGAAACTAAGATATTTATATCAGAAACTAAGAAAGTAATAACTCTAGTTGGGTCAAAGAGATCATCACCTTGGCATTTATCTTGAGGAGAACATTAGTGAGATAGTGATCATTTGCGTTGGGGGGAGGAGCAATACACTGATTCACAATTCCAAATTCAACAAGAGTTTTCTTTTTCCAAGGACCTAAGAGAAGTAATTATTCATAGACAGTCATACGAGGAAAAAACAGAATTATACCATATTTCAAGTAATGTTTAGTGCTTAGTGTTACCATAAACATCAGAGTTTTTCCTTTCTGAGAGTATGCAAAGAAGGAATATTGGAGGCTCTGGGAGTTTGGATTTTAACTGTTCAAACATATTCTCCACTCTTACAGAACCAGGTGCATACTTAAACTGATGATCTTCTTCAAAGATGGCATAAAAGGGAGGATCTACTTTCTGAAATAGAAGAAAAGATAAACCAAGGAAGAGTTTTGTGATTGGTGTTCTTTTTAGTAAGCAATGATCCTGAAGAAAGAAAACCTTACAATTCCTTTCATCTCTCCACATCTGATCAAATCACGAATAATCTTGTGCGGGTCACACCGAGCAGAGAAGTTCACAACAGCCCATTTAGTAACTGTGCCTGGCTCAACAAGTTTCTACAGAAAAAAAAAAACAAATTAGATTAGTATCAGAAGTTTTAAAACATCAATGAAACAATTAGTGCAGAAGAAAGAAGATATATAACTAGGGACCTTATTATTGAAGTTCCAACGCCCATTTCTAGGTAAGATGTCCTCTCCATTACCCACTTTCAGCTGTTTTGTGATTAAGAGATCAGAGATAACAATTAAAACATCAAAATCTCCCATAACCAAAAAAAGAAAGAGAAGACTAAGAAGAATCACCTTTGGTGCTGGTAATATGCGACCTTCCACTTGAGTGAAGTTAGAGCCAATACTAAGACCACATTCTTGCAACATTAAGTCATCATTATAATTACTGCTCCTCAG
>OVAY01000460.1:0-58455 GCA_900406395.1 Kernera saxatilis
CTACCGCTTATTAGAACATAATACAAACGTTAGAATATATATTCTAAATTTGTATAATATAAACCAAACAGCAGAACACATATTCTACACAATCGTAGAACGTAGAATATAAATTCTGGATTTCGTAGAACAAAAAAGAAAATTTTGTTTTAACACTATTTTTTCCAAAAACGAAATGTAAATATATTCTTATATATATTTCTTTCTTTTTTAGTATTTTTCTTATTTTTTAATATTTTAAAAAGATTTATTTTGTATTTATTATATTTAATTTAGGATTAGTTTAGTCAAAAAATGGTAAAAGTCAATAGAGATTTAGCGGGACAATCTATGAGTTATTTTGTCTTATTTTTCCAAATTTCTCTTAAATAAATCTATCACGCCAACAACTCTTCCATAAAACATGCGGTAGACTTTTACTTACCACCCCACCTTTCCCGCCAAAACTTCACCGACTTTGCAAGGAAAACGTCCACATTTTGCTGACGTGGCGCAGGATTAATGGCATTGTTGTTCTTCTGTTTTTGGTACTAAATGGTTTTAGGGGTATTTTTGTCATAAAATTCATTTTAGTAATTTGCAACTTTCTTATCCCACTTTTTGTTATTTTTTTGTGTTTTAGTGCTGTTATAGTAAATTTTACTATATCTAATTGATGAGATGATTTTATAATTTTATGAGGTTTATGGACCAAAAAAAAAATTATGAGGTTTTTATAAAATAATAAGAATCTAATTAGTTATTATATGTTTGAAAATGGTTTACATATTCCACAATTGATGAAACCAATTAACATTTTTATTGGATGGTATATATTCTACCATTTAAGTTAATAATCCATGAATTTTCTGATATATAGTCTTTTAGAAAAATTATTTTGTTGATTAAGTTTACTTAAAATTTATATCAACAATTTTAGTAAACATATACTTTTTAATTAAATAAGTACAAATAATATCATTTATGTAATTGATGCTAGATTTTTCGCAAAATCTAATAATAATTTGAGGATCATATAAGAAATGCAGATCAAACAAAATATGTATAAACTACATAAAACATAGCATCAAAAATATATATCAACTAATCAAAAAAATTCTTATGGGTCAAGGTCCTGGTAGTTATTTAATTTTTAGAATATGGATTCCAAAATTTATGGGTATCAATTCGTCTCCACTCCTACTACTGAGCATAGTTACACATAACATATATGATAACATAGTATCATTTTTGCTAGCAGTTATTTTTACTAACCAAAATTTACATGATTAAAAACGTTTACAACTATAATTATTGTGATATCGATACTAAACTAAAACACATTATCATATTTTTAAAAAATATACATCATATACTAACATAATATACCTTTTACCACTATATTTTTTATATCAAATTTCACAATTTTTTGTAAAAATATGACCATGCACACAACGCGGATTAAATTCTAGTCCATATATTAATTGGAGAGCAGTGGTGGATCCACTTTGTCCAAGGAAGTGGCAGCTGCCACCACTAAAACAAAATATTTATATTTTTTTTGTACATAAATTATACCACCATTGCTCTCCAAAAATAAAAAAATTGCCCCCACACTTATTTTTTTTAATTCTATATAAGCCCAAAAAATCATATGACTAAAATTATTTTATTATATTATTAAAATCCATTAGCAAATTCCACAATTATAAATACCAAATAGTTGGATTTGTTTCTAGGACGTAGAGGAAGGACTTGTTATGGGGGCCCGAAATATTCGCAGAAGTCTCTCTCCCCAATTCGCTGAGATGAAAGCTCTCATCTGGACAATGTCTTGTATGCTAGCCCAAGGACGATTGTCAGTAGCGTTTGCCACAGACTGCTCCGAGTTGGTGAAGATGGTGTCGACACCCACGGACCGGCCAGCGTTCGCTATACACCTAGAAGAGATCGACAGGATGAAGCATCAGTTTGAGTTTTTCTCTTTCTTTTATATCTCGTACCTTTAATTCAAAGGCGGATAACCTGGCAAAAAGTGCTAGACTACATCCGTCTGATATTGTTTATGTAAACTCGATACTCCCGGTTTGGATTTCCAAACCGTTTTAAATTTTATAAGCGGTTGACAAAAAAAAAATACCAATTAGTTAACTTTACAATTAAAACCCTAACTTCAAATTTTGCTTGCTTCTCTAATATGTCTCTCACTTTCTCGTTTTTTCAGATGATAAAGTAAAAAGTTTTTTTTTTAAGTTTTGATTTGTTTTTTATTAAAATTTTAACATAATTTACTAATATGTCACATTACACATTTTCTTATAATAATTATGCTTTTAGTTTTACAAAACAACTAGGTAAATATCCGTGCTACGCCGCGGAAATATTTTTATATATTTTTTTATAAATTTAATATTATATCTGATAATAAGTATTATATTAACACTTTACAATTGTAAGCTTTTGTATTAAAATACTTATTTTTTAAATAAGAATGAACTTTTTTAGATTTTTAATTCTTGAAGTTGTAATATGCTATTATGTATTAATATGATTGTAGATAGAGTTGACAAAAGTTGAAGTAGTTTAGTACAATGGTACTATTGATGTAAAATTATCAATATTTGTGACATAATATCAATTCTTCATTTTTAAAGGCTAATATTTCATACCTATAATGGACTTCTTGAAATTGAACATATATACCCACTAACCAAATGAAAATCACATACCGCTAGATAATTAACTTCACTATACACTACTACAGTTTTTTTATATATAATTTTTTTTTATAGATTTAATATTATGTTTTGTTTGATAAAGTTTATCGTGATTGTAGTGTTTAGATCCCTTCTGTATTAAGTTTTGTATTAAGCTGAGTGTGAGCATTTGAAGCAATATCAAAATAGTGATATGCTACTAACTAAAATTGAGGATACTGCTCTTTTTTTTTTTGCTAAAAAAGTGATAATAGTCCATCGGAGATTTTGACTATGTGTGCCAGAGTTGTTTTCTCTTTATTTTGTTACATAGATTATATGCATTATGTCTAAGTTTATTTTAGATTTTTATTATGTAGACACATTATTTTTTTATTATAATTATGTAAACATATTATGCTAATACAATTTTTTTAATCATAATTATATATTTCATTTCAAGCTTAAAAAATGATTCATGAAAGGGGAAAATAATATCTCAGAAATTAAACATATAATGGAATGTAGAAATAAGATTTAAAAAATAGTTTAGTAAGAGAATTACCTCTTAGAAAGTGACTGGCTTACCTCTTAGAAAGTGACTGGCTGGCTGCATCAAAGATTGTTCATCACCAATATCAGCATAACTTATGTGAATATGAAGCATAAAATTTTATAAATGACTTGTAGCTTATTAAATGTAATTGAACATTATTAACTCGGTTTTTATACCCAATATTCTCTAGCATCCAAGAGCTTTCACCCAATAACTTTATCTTAATCTGACATCTAGATTCAACTCTTTCTTATGGATTTACAAAAGTGAAACCATGAACAAAAAACAAAACAATAAAATTTTCTAGACATTCAAGCCAGCCTTTTAATTTATGGTCCATATACAAACAAAGATTGATCAGCAAAAATCAATACAATAATTATAATATGATTTTGGACGATGGCTCAATTTGTCACCGTCTCATATTCTTAAATTCTTCTGTCCCATATTTCAAAACTTACTATCGAAAACTAACAAATTTCAACATAACTCTATACTATCATCTCTCCATGTCTTTGAATTAGTTTAATCACTCTTACTCTCATCGTTCATACTCCAAGACTCCATTCACACCATGATGATAGAGAGCTTTATCATTTGCTTCTCTCACTGCTTTTCTTGGTCATACACCTTTGTTTCTGTCCTTGCCCCTACATGAGTAAACACTCTTCACCATAATGGATTCAAAATGCTTTTGATCTCCATGGCGTTACTCCCATCCAAACTCTTGAGGAAGTAGTTTATTTTTTGCCTGACATTGAGTGCAAAACCGATCAGAGCACTTGCCTCACCTCTCAGCTCAGGTATAAAGCAATAAATGTACCTTGTTGAAATGTTTTTGAGTATTTATTGAAATTATGACGGTTTTCAAAAATTAACTAAAAGAATCTTGATGAGATCACGATTGGTGCTTAATATAACATGATTGTGATGATTTCAAAAACTATCTTGTACAGCTAAGCTATTTTAAAGTTGTTCAAGTTTCATCCCAAATCCTTCAATTAAAGACCACCTTCTCAGAATTTCATTCTCTCTCTACCTCACAATCTCAATGTTTTGGTCGGCTGTTGAAAGCTTCATAGCCAACACCGAGTTTAGCCCTTTTATTACATTATAGGCCACCCAATGTAAATCGCACTTTTTCACCAAAAAAATCTTTTAGCTTTATAATTGGCGCAAGTTAAAGACTTCAAATGGGTAAGCAATTAACCTCTATTGGGATTACAAGATAGAAGTCCTAGAAAGAAGGAATATTTGTGTAGCTAGAAAAGTCTCCTATGAGATAAACCTTGAAGAAATTATCATTTGCAGTAGCTGTCCTATTTTCAGGATCGATAATCACTTCCTACGATAAAGAAAAGAATCGTAAGGTCGAATAATAGGAAACAAAACCATCTTGAAAACCGCAGAAAAAGGGGATTAATGAAGTAAACATACCAAAACTTTAGTTCATGTCTTCAACTCAACCGGCACGCTAAATCCTTGTGACCATTGTCCAATTCCAAAAACATGGAACCTAGAGGAGACAAATCAAGAAGCCAAATTCAATGTGGGTAAGTGCTCAAAACCATGATGTCCAAATCTAAATAAGGATTCAACAAATTTTGGATATTTATGATCATGGCAGATGATAAAAATCATGTAGGGATTTGTACCAGTCACCTGGAAAACGAAGACAATGCGCAATATTTGCTTTTTCTTTTATCATCTTATCAACTTACCAACTGGTAAAATTCAAGAGAAGAAATGAGAGTAAAAATATTATTTAAAAAATAAAAGAGAATGGGAATGTTACAGGCTTACAGCAAAAAGGCACGTACATATATTTCCACAAGATGGATTAAGGCATCCTTCGTTGTGGTCCACATGGACAACATATTAGTTGAATCTGTTCAAGAACATTGCCCTTCTCATCTCACAACCTGTATGATTATCAGTAGGAATTAGTAAAATATAAAAAATTATTTTTAATCTTTTAAATCTCAGATTTTTTTATAAAATCATTTATAATTATTTTACTAGCCTTTACTAATATCAATTAAAAATAATATTAATATATAAATTAAACTCATGCATAATGAAACTTGATAAATTTTTTTAAAAATGACAATATATAAACAATTTAATTGATATTTTAAATTATGAGATATTTAATATATCGAAAACAAATGAGAATGAATTATAGAGAGGCATGTGTCATATAAGAGGGGTTCTCGTGGGGCTTTCACCTCTCAAGAGTTCTAGAACCGATTCTTACCCTCTCTTCTTTTTTTTTTTTTTTTTTTTTTTTTTTTTTTAAATNTTTTTTTTTTTTTTTTTTTTTCTTTTTTTTTTAAATGTAAAAGATTAAAAGATAATCTCATTGAGAAACTCCCAACGGAAATGCTCTAAATAGTGAATTTATTATCTAGCTAATTATGGTTTCATCCTTGTTATGGGACGTAAATTCTCTTTGTTTCAAATGAATTCGACAGAAAAAAAAAACTTAAGAAATAAAACACCAAAAAAATGAACACAACCTGGTCGATTTGGTAAGAGGTTCAGCTCTGATACCAAAATAATATACGTTTTGGTAAGTAGCTTATTCGACTTCCTTTGTGATTGGAAACAAGGATGGTAGCAAGGGATCTTTCTTTGGAACCACATAGTAGAGTAGCATGGTGAAGTGGATGTGAAGAGCACCACATGAGTGATGGAAGGCTCATGATAATGCTCAAACTGTCTTGGTTATGAAGGAGAACTCGATAGAGCAAAGGCAAAAGAAAGAAGACGGTTGCGCTTCTAAATTATACTTCAAAACAAATTGTTTATAGAGGTTCATTGGTCTAAAACTGATAGAGATTCATTGGTCATGGACTGACAAACAGGCCCGTGCCTATGTAGTAGAAAAAGACGCCTTCGCTTACGGTCAAAAATTTTTGTTAAATTTTTAAGGCCTTAATTTTTATTAAGTAACAGTACCCTTAATTAAGTTCAAATATAAAGTTATACTAAATTAGTCACTAAACTATTCATCTTTTTCTTATGTTATAATCATGGCTATTTCACCATCAAACGTAAATTTTTTTTTTCTTTATTTTTTACAATCAACGATCACACAAATAAACTTATTGAATATTATTAATTCTAATTTCCGTTGCATTTGTTGAAAAAAGTTTTTAAAAGTTGAAGTTGATAAAGTCTTACATTTGTTCGAGTATGTCACAAGGGAAATTGTGTGACTTGACTATTTTGTCTATCGAAAGAAATTTGGTTAAAACTATTGATTTTGAAAACTCGGTTAATGATATGTTGGAAATAAAAGAAGAAAAATTATGTTAGAAATAATATTTTGGTTTCTCAACTCTAGTTCTTATTTTAGCTTTTGAATACGTTTTTCTTATGAATTGAGTAAAACCTTTCTTTTTAACATCGCCTATGGTCTATATTACCATAGGAACGGCTTCTGCTGACAAATAAGGAAAAATGATTAAGTGAAATTATAAAGATAAATTAAATGAAAAAGATAGAAGAGTTTTTGAGTTGTGTGAATACGATCAGAAAAAAGGAAACTCCATGTACTCTGTGTGTTTTGGGTTCCTCTCAAATAATTACAGTCTTCCGTTTTTAGGTCTTCAACGGTCGAAAAGCATAGATAAGGAAACTTTCCTTAGTTCGCGAAAGAAAGGCCATAAAATAGCAGAATATCTGGTAGTCCTTTTGATATGGTATCACTGTGAATGATGGTGGTCTCAATGTCTTGAGCTACAATGATGAGGTTGAAACAAGCCTGGTCTCCATGATTCAACGCTTTGTCTTCACTCCAAAGTGGCTTGGCCGCATAATTGTCCTTATGCTCAGATAAGGTCTGCGTGATCCCTCTCCAATATGAATTGGTCTTGTGTGGTCTCTTGGTGGTCTTGAGCTGTTTGGAAGTGATCTAGTTGTACCACTTGGTTGTTAGGTCTGGTCTTTTTGGTTCGTAGCTTGATCTTCTCCAAATGGTGCATCTTCTCGGACATGGGATGATCGTCTTGGTTGTGTGGATGGTAAGGTCTCTCCTAGCTGTCCTATCTCTTTTTCGTCTATATGTTCCAGCATATTTCCCATGTATTTGGTTGAAGATATGGTGAGTGTTTTGGGTTCTTGAACGCATCATAAGTAGGTTTGGAACAAAGTATACGCTCTTCCTTTTCTTGGCTAGGTTATGGCCGTATGTCCTCATCAATTGGGATGGTGAAACTAAAGCAATGCCATTCAAATGAGATTAGTGACTTGGCTATATACCTTCTTAGGCCGGAGACCAAAGCATATAATATGTTTTTCCTCCTAAACACAATTTAAATTCTCGTACCTCCTGATCCAAAGACCATTTTGTCAACCAACTCTGTTGTTGATGCTTGGTCAGTTTTTATGCTTACAGTGGACTGAATTGTCAACCAACTAGTTCATCATGTGGAGTCTGAAGGCAACAATATTCATTGTTACAAAAAAAAAAAATTAGTACATTGAGTCAATAGGAGAATAATAGTGTCACCAATTCAACAAACTATAAAACCATATTTTCCAAGATGGATATATAAAATAAATTACATATTCGGATGTAATGAAAAGAGCTCATAGTAGTCAAATACAAGATGGTAACCTCGTCATCTAGATATAGAGAACCAGAATTTTCAGTTTTCGGCGATTACCCGATCGGAAACTTTTCAAAATTGATTTGGTTCTCGGTTTGGTTCTTTTTGTTTTTTTAATGAAAACCAAAATTTCAAAAAATATATAATCCCGAATCAAAATTAACTGAACCGATCCAAATTATCCGCATTATCCGAAATAACTTAGTTTTATCCGATTAAATAAAAAAAAATCGGCTCGATTCGGTAAATAAAAAAATCAAAACCCAAAAAATCCGATACACAAACCGAACTGAACTATTATTAATTTCAAATTTGATGAAATTTTTAAAATCTGAATTTTCCGAAATCCAAAAAAGCCGAACCGATTCGACCAGAAATTAAACCAAATCAGGGGCCTATGCATGTTAATCCTACTCTTCTCCTCGGAGAAACTAGGAACAAAAGCTTCACGTGCATCTCACGTGCTTTGACAAAACTTACACAGATAATTTCAGTATTTTGACTTTTAAATGAAATCGAATTTTGGTAAATTTTATTTCTAAAGTTTGAACCCAGAATCATCCCGTCACTGAAAACCTCTCCAACAATCCTCCTCCGATCTGCCACTAGCTATGGCGGTAAGCGTCGCCGGATGATCTCCACCGTATTCCTTCTAGGCTTCATCGGCCAAGATTCGAATCTAAGTTACCTTTATTCCATTTTCGCTTTTTACAGGAATCGTCTGGTACCACGTTAATGGATCTGATCTCGGCGGACCCAACCCCTATTCCTGCACAATCCACTTCTTCGTCGGCGTCTTCCACGGCGGCTCAGCCGTCTCCTTCGGCCGCATCGTCGACTTCGCATCTGCACAATCCAATGTCGACGAAGACGACGCTGGGAGAGAAGAAATCGAAGAGAGCCACTTTGATGCAGATCCAGAACGACACTATATCTGTTGCGAAAGCTGCACTAAATCCTGTTAAGGCTAATATCATGCCGCAAAGGCAGAGACAGAAAAAGAAGGTGCTTCTCTTTCTCTGTGATTGAACAAAAATGTTCGATCTATTGAGTTGAATTTTGTGCCAATTGCTGTGGATTATTGTTTCCCACGTAACTGTGGGAAGGCTTGGTCATAGATTTGAACAGTTAAGAGGGAATAAAATATACTTCTGTGTTGTTGTTCGATGTTACTAGAACTTAGAAGACGAACTTAGAATAGTATAGGAACAAAGTATACTTCTGTCTTGTTCATTGATGTACTTAACACGATTTATATGTTGGAAATGACTTCACAGCCAGTTTCCTATTCGCAACTTGCAAGGAGCATTCACGAATTAGCTGCCACCTTGGATCAGGTTAAGTTTGTGTTCTTATTCTTTGCCTTTAAACCGCACTTCTTTTGGTGAGAATAGTATCTGAAAAGTTTCTACTTTTCTGTTTTTTCACGAGTGAACAGAAAAGTTCCCAGAAACAACTAGTGAATCACGTGTTCCCTAAGCTTGCTGTGTACAACTCCGTTGATCCTTCTCTTGCCCCATCTCTTCTTATGGTATGTGGCGTTGGTTGCTCTTTTGATGACCAGTTATTGTCAGATCACTACTGTTTCTCGAAGCATTTGTTTTAGCTTTAATAATGGAGCATTTAAAAATGATTCTTTCTACCTTTAATGTTTCATGAGTCTTCATAGATCTGTGCTTTAAAAACTATCTGTCAAAGAGAGGCATCAGGTTTTCAGCATTCTTTTTCTCTTCTGATTGATACAGCTTAATCAGCAATGTGAGGACAGGAATGTGCTACGCTATGTCTATTATTACTTAGCTAGAATCTTGTCCGATACTGGCATGACTCCTGGTGGTGGTATCCCCACTCCTAACTGGGATGCTCTAGCAGATATTGATGCTGGTGGTGGAGTCACGAGAGCTGATGTTGTTCCTCGGATAGTGAATCAGCTAACATCCGAGGCTTGTAATTCTGAAGTTGAATGTAAGTTTCACCCATGTTGGCCATTATGGTTTTGGTTTCAGCCTTAAGTGTTTTTTTTTTATATATATAATTCGGCCTTAGAGGATGAATGCAATGTCAATGACTCATCGTGAAATGTTGCTTTTACTAGAATCTTGAGCACTGTCTTTCTGATTTATCTTTATAATGGTATTGCTTGTTTAATGTTTCTTAAGAAATATCCCAGTACCCTTATAATCTTCTTTGATGGACACAATTAAACATAATGAGAGC
Source organism: Kernera saxatilis (assembly GCA_900406395.1). Taxonomy (NCBI): domain Eukaryota; kingdom Viridiplantae; phylum Streptophyta; class Magnoliopsida; order Brassicales; family Brassicaceae; genus Kernera; species Kernera saxatilis. Next base: position 10,065 of record OVAY01000460.1, read on the forward strand.
AGTGATTTGGTGTCAGCTTTAGTGTGGAACTCAATAATTTGCTGATTATGAATGTGAAAACCAATATCTAAGACAGTAAATAGAAATTAACAGCTTCAAAACATCATGTGGTGAGAACTTTATTTCCTACTTTGTAGCATTCTCGTGCAACTTTACTTCTGTGATGTGACTGGAGATCAATTTCTAACGTTATCATTTGTTGTTCTTCAGTTCATGCTCGACGACTGCAAGCTTTAAAAGCTCTGACGTATTCACCATCAGGAAATTCTGAGCTTTTGTCGAAATTGTATGAGATTGTATTTGGCCTCCTTGATAAGGTTTTTCTTACAACCAATGCTCTCTGATGCTTTTAACCAGATGCTTTGCTTATTTTCCCTAAGTCCTGGCTTAGTTCTTTGTTTTTTGTTCACGGGGAAAAATGATGATTTTAACCTTAGTTTTGGCTTTCTTTTAACTATTGCATTCTTATTGCTTTTCCTCCCAGTAAAGTGGTTTGATCTAAGGATTCTTTCCCAGATACATGCAGAAGCTCTGATATATGTTTCATGTTGCTTTCAGGTTGCTGATGTTCCGCATAAACGAAAGAAAGGCGTCTTTGGGACAAAAGGGGGTGATAAGGAGGTATCTTTCTCAACTCTTAGGTTCCCCAGTAAAAGGCTTAAGGCTTCTAACAAGTCCTGTTTCCTGCATTTCATAGTTTTCGTTTTCATGCTGCTGTGCTTCTTCTTTGTCGTGCTGTGGAGTATAAATTCTCAAAATTCTTGTCGATTGCTACTATGCACTAGGCACAGTGTAGCATAGTTACTCTTTGATGATTTAACTTTGCACATCTGGTAGATTCTTGCTGTCAGCTAACAGCTTTTCAAGGCCCGAGTTAATGTCATTTTAATTGATGAAAACAATCCTTAAAAACATTACTACTCTATCCTTATATCAGATTATATATAAGCCAAGGGACAAACTTTGATAACATATTTAGCTTCTAGAGATGTTTGGCGGACGAATGGAAGTTATTCCCGTTGAGTATGTGCCTTCTGGATTGCAAAAGGTCAACAATTATTTTTTATTAACTTGAGCGTTCTGTCTCCTTCTATCTGTTAGTCGATCATTCGGAGTAACTTGCAATATGCTGCTATGAGTGCTCTAAGAAGACTCCCTCTTGATCCAGGAAATCCACTTTTTCTGCACCGTGCAGCTCAGGGGTAAGACTCTTTTTTTTTGTTCTTTCTACTTTCTATTGAAGTGATAAGAGTATTGGAATTAATTATAGTTTAGGTGGGTTTCACAAGAGCAATTGTTTTTTTTTTTTGTTTTTTTTCCTAATTATAGTGGATTGAAAACTTATTCTGGTATCCACACTATTTGCAGTGTTTCGTTTGCTGATCCTGTTGCGGTGAGGCATTCGCTGGAAATTCTATCTGAGTTGGCCACAAGAGACCCCTATACGGTTGCAATGACATTAGGTTAATAAGTTATTCAGTCAGTTCCCCATTAATTGTTTTTGCCATTCTATGCTTGCGTAGAGACATAATTGTTTGTCATTCAAAACTTGATCTGTGTCTCTTGATCTTTTTGCTGCAGAAAAGCTTGCGTCTCCAGCAGGTGTGCTTTCCAGGCCTAATCTCTTAACGTTAATTTGTTCTTGGTGATTTCATGTTTACTTGTTATGCGACGTACTCTTGATTCTAATCACAAGCTAACTCTCTTTTATAGGATTATACGATAAGGTTAAAACAAATTTTGGTTAGTTGATATACCTTTTTTCTTTGCACCAAATCAGGGGCTTTGCAAGATATCCTACATTTGCATGATGTGCTTGCTAGGGTTTCCCTGGCTAAGTTGTGCCACAGTATATCCAGAGCTCGGGCGTTAGATGGTAAGCAAATCAAGCTTTTTCTCTCACTACTGCTTGTTCGTGTTATCTGTTATTTTTATCTGATTATATGGAAGGGTTTTTTTTGAGGATTTTAGTAGTTTCCTTTCCATTTTCGTACAGAGAGGCCTGATATTAGATCTCAGTTCAACTCAATTCTCTATCAGCTACTCCTAGATCCAAGCGAAAGGGTATGCTATGAGGCGATTTTGTGCATTCTTGGAAAATACGATAACACCGAGAGGCATGGATTCTTTGACTTTGCTTTCTCTTGATTCAATCTTTCCTAGGTTTTGATTGACCAAAATTTTCTGCATCATTTAGGATGGATGAGCGTGCTGCTGGGTGGTACCGCTTGACCAGAGAGATCCTGAAGCTGCCAGAAGCGCCATCCGTGTCCTCCAAGGATAAATCTAATAAAACCAAGCGTCCACAGCCCCTTATTAAACTTGTAATGAGGAGGTAATCCTGATGGAAGACCATGTTTAGGATTGCAGATATTATAGATTCCCTTTCTTCGCTAGAATGCTGCTTTGAATTGTAATGATTGTGTTTCCTGTAAAAGAACTTCGCAAATGGATCCTATTCTTTCAGGTTAGAGAGCTCATTTCGCAGTTTCTCAAGACCAGTACTTCATGCAGCAGCAAGGGTTGTACAAGAAATGGGAAAGAGCAGGGCTGCAGCGTTTGCTTTGGGATTACAGGACATTGATGAAGCAGTTCATGTAAATGCATTTTCTGACGTTCTGGATGATGCCGAGACCAATGAAAGTTCTCACCCAGAAGGTATATCATCAATATCCTCTTAAGCTTCAGCTTGAAGTAACATGAAGTAAAAATCATGTTTTTGTTACGAACAGAATTACAGAAAACTGTTTTATAGCTGGCAGAACTGGAATTATAAAGCCCTGACGATTGTGATAGCGGAAATCCTCCCACTCCCTCTTACAAACACCAAAATATCTATAAAAACCCTTCCCCGACTCTCTCAGACATATAATATAGATAGAGACTAAAGAGTCTAACCTACTTAAACCATGTTTAATTTTGAGTAACCACAGTAAATCCCAGTTACTCTATAATAGTTTGATAGTAGTAATAAAGCCTTCCTCTAAACCCATCGCTTTTATTAGTTTTTATATTTATTTTGTTAGATGTATAACAGATGCACAAATATCTTTCTAATTTTATGTGGAGTATCAAATTTTAAGGGAAGCTTTCAGTCTTTAAGAATTTTGTTGAATTTTATTATACTGAATTACTGTTAAAGGTCACCAACTACAAATGTAAGTCAAGTCATTGCATCTATGCTCCTATTGTGCATCAATATTATCTGACTGTTTTATTGAACCTGGAATCTTCACAAAACTAAAAATGTTAGTAAATTCAATGCTCTATTTAAATCATATGATGGTTTACCAGTCTTCTCTTCCAACCTAAAAAAAAGGAACATGTTTTTCCTATCGCTTTGATTTTCCTTTACCTAATTATTTAAATCTGTAGGGTATCTTATCATCTTTTGAGTTGTAACATGTTCTATATCACTTCGTCTCTCTGTTTATGTGTATACCTTTCTTTCTACCATTTTAATTTGTTGGACTTTTACAGGAATACGGAGAACATCATCTATATCCGCAGGGCCTGGTCGCAATGAGACAATTGCAAGTTTGCTGGCTTCATTAATGGAGGTGGTTCGGACAACAGTAGCATGCGAGTGCGTGTATGTTCGGGCAATGGTTATCAAAGCATTGATTTGGATGCAAAGTCCACATGAATCGTTGGATGAGTTAAAATCAATCATTGCCTCAGAGCTTTCTGATCCTGGTTGGCCCGCAGCTCTAGTTAATGATGTTTTGCTTACTTTGCATGCTCGCTTTAAGGTAAGTACGCTATTTTCTTCTTTTGAAATGGGGACTTGGAAAATAGTATTCTCTGATGAAGAAAAGACCTGAAACCCTATTCAAACATTCATGATGTACTAGTAGTTAGCCGTTTTTTCCTTTTTTATCTATTGTTCCAGGTCGAATGTATGTGAACTTTGTGGTCCCTTTCTCTTCCTTTAAACAAAAGCAATTCACGTCTCTGTTTATTTATGAATAAATCAAGTTCTGCAGATTTTCTGATTTTCCAACGTATTTGAAAAGTGGTTAAAAGTTTTAGTAGCTCTGTTGTTTGTCAACAATTCTATAAGTAGGATGTTTGTGGTAGCAAATTTCCTTAATTTCTTAGGTTTTTTAACAAGAGGTATTTGGCAGAAAAATTCTACACTTAGGAACTTGTGACAGATTTCATCTGTTGCGCTGAAACTGAAGGCAAACAAATTTGTTGAAGAGTGAAATGTGAACTGTTTTCTTCTAATCTAGTGAACTTTTTTCTTTGTTTCACAGGCAACTCCAGATATGGCTGTTATTCTTCTCGAAATTGCCAGAATATTTGCTACCAAAGTTCCAGGGAAAATTGACGCTGATGTCTTACAGCTGCTCTGGAAGGTATTCTCTTCTCGCTAATGTAATTTTAAAAGTTATTATAAGTTACTTACATTTGGTGTATACTATAATCTCCCTGTTTCAAATTTTCACTGTGTTAGTCATTTTGAGATCTTGAACTTTGTATAATTGTTTAGTTAATATTTGTAGCTATAGGTTTGGATAAAAATACTACTTGTACGTATAACTGTAAGGATCAAATTATTGTGGGATATTTTGATGAATTTTTGTTACCTCAAGTTGTTTATTTTGATATAAATTTATTAATTGATCAACTTCTAGACATGCCTTGTTGGAGCTGGTCCTGATGGGAAACACACAGCTCTGGAGGCAGTCACGATAGTACTCGATCTACCACCTCCACAGCCAGGATCCATGGCAGGACTGACATCAATTGATAGGGTCTCTGCATCAGATCCAAAGTCAGCTCTTGCGCTTCAGAAATTGGTGCAAGCAGCAGTAAGTATTCCTCAGAAGGTCTACATGCATTTGGTAACGTTTTGAACGCATTAACTTAGAAAGAATACTGCATCACTGCGGCAGGTATGGTTCCTTGGAGAAAATGCAAACTACGCCGCTTCAGAATATGCATGGGAATCTGCAACTCCACCGGGCACTGCACTTATGATGTTGGATGCAGATAAAATGGTTGCTGCTGCCAGTTCTCGCAATCCTACTCTAGCTGGTGCATTAACTCGCCTTCAGAGGTGTGCGTTTAGTGGTAGCTGGGAGGTATACCACTAAACTTTGTTGGTCATATATTTTGATTTGATTTTTATTGTTTCTAACTGGACAATTTGTATAGATGACCTGATTGTCTTACAATGGTGTTTAATCCTAAACCTCGTCTAGGAACAATTTGACTGGTAGATGCAGTAGGCTTTTCTCTGTTTGTAGCTGATTTGTTTAATCATTTGATTACACTCTAGAACGTAGACCATATTTTGAGACTCTTTTCTTATACTTGGGGATCTGGAGCCGACGTGTGAACGAATTGAGATGGTCTAATTAGCTAGCTTCTGGCTGTTTCTTTTCAAGGATTCGTTTGTTCTTTTGTTTCTACCAGGAAACAGAATATGAAACCTGGAGTAACTGTGGCTGACCATAAACTATAAGAACAAACTAATGAAAGTCGACTATCATAATCTCGTTTGGTCTCTCTTATTAACTAAGCTTTACTAACTGTTTAGAGATCTTTACTGTTATAGAAAATACCTGATTATATGTTCTGATTCTTTATTACATCTCATATTTGACTTTCTTTCTGGCACTTTAGTTGGAATCTTGTGAAGTATAGACACGATTATGCCGCCTGGATAGGCTACTAAGATGAGTACTATTTCTAGGATTTCTTGCCTAAGTGTTTATGTTTCGTGGATACACAGGTCCGAATTGTTGCAGTTCAAGCTCTTACTACGATTGCCATTAGATCTGGTGAACCTTTCAGGCTGCAGATATACGAGTTCTTGTACACCTTGGCGGAGGGTGGTGTACAGTCTCAACTTTCTGAAATGCACCTGAGCAATGGGGAAGACCAAGGAGCTAGTGGTACAGGACTTGGAGTTTTAATAACTCCGATGTTAAAAGTTTTGGATGAAATGTATGTAGGACAAGACGAATTAATCAAGTAAGGAAGCAATCTGATACTTTTTTTTCTTCCTGTAATTCATGCATGTAACCTGTATATGATTTTATGGTTAACATAAAATTCCTTCCTTGATAATAAGGGAAATACGCAATCACGACAATGCAAACAAAGAATGGAAGGACGAGGAGCTGAAAAAACTCTACGAAACCCATGAGAGGCTGCTAGATTTTGTTTCCATGTTTTGCTTTATTCCAAGAGCCAAGTATTTACCCCTGGGTCCGATAAGGTACCTTTCTGAACTCATTATCTCAATCAGCGTCAGCCTACCCATTCTAGTGCATAATACTTACTTAGGATACCAATCTTGCATAGAGGAGAAGGGAGTGAATAATAGGACAACGTCAAACCCTTTTTTATATTTTCCGAGAGACATTTTGCATTTGCTTTTTATGTCATATGCCTATCTAGTTTAACAGAGTTTACAGCATTGCATGTGAATAACCTCAATACTGACAAAAAAAAGAGAAGAAGAGAAGTATCAGTTTCATTGCAGTTTATGACAAAATTCAAGAACCATGTCATACTTGTTTCTATGTAGTCGAAACTATATATTAACATTTTAATCTCTTATATTTCATGTTTGATGGTGATCTTGCTGTCGACCTTTCTTGTATTTATTGCATGCTTGCTTCCACCCTTCCTTTTAAAAAAGAAATAATAATAATACTTTTTCTGTCTCTATTCCTGTTTTATATAAAAACACACACTTATATTCTATTTTTTCTCCTAACCTATGAAAGTGCAAAGCTCATTGACGGCTACCGCACAAAGCACAATATCACGGCATCTTCTGGTTCAACCGATCCAACAGTTGTTGCTACTGGTATTTCGGACTTAATCTATGAGTCCACTCAGCCTGCCCCTGCTGCCTCAAACTCCAGTGGTCTGGATGATGATTTGGTGAATGCTTGGGCTGCAAACCTTGGTGATGATGGTCTTCTTGGAAACAACGCCCCAGCAATGAGCAGGGTCAGTTGCCATTTTTATCTGAATTTTTAAAGGATTAGTATGTGTGCAGTTTAGTGCCTGTGTGTACTGTTTATATATTCTTCTTATTGTTAGATGAAGGATATGTGGCACAATAAATTTTCTGATCAGGATATCAGAAAGTAGGAACAGTCCCGTGGATTACCCAGTAGAGTAAATCCTTTGTTTTCGGAGAAGACTTGCTAAGCCGTCTCACGTTAGATAGCAAATCTCTTTGGATAATAAGTTCTTTTCGACAACTCTCATTGTGATGAAAAGTTTGGGTACTGACTTTTTAAAAGTAGATAGCAAATCTGTTTGCATTCACATGCTATTAAGGACCTTAAGGTCTCAGTAGTAGTTAACCATTCATCTGATCATCTGGTTAGGTGAATTTACGATCTATCATTATTCATTTACATAATTACATTATAGATGCTACCTATATTTTTTGTCTCTAAATGAATCTCAGACCTATATAATACTTGTTAGGTCAATGAATTCATTGCTGGAGTTGGAACAGATGCACCAGATGTTGACGAGGAGAATGTCTTCTCTAGACCTTCTGTTGGCTACGATGACATGTGGGCTAAGACTCTTTTAGAAACTAACGAATTGGAGGTATCAGTTAGCTTTATCCATCTTTAGGGCTTTCTTCAAAATGACTGGGATAAACAATTTCTTAGTTTTGGTGATGCTTAAAAAATGACGTTTTGTCGTATTTGCAGGAAGAAGATGCGAGATCAGGTTCATCGTCTCCAGATTCTACTGGATCAGTGGAAAGCTCTATATCCTCTCACTTTGGTGGAATGAACTACCCATCATTGTTCAGTTCAAAGCCTTCCTCACAAGCAACGGTAAGCTACACACAAATTCTTCCTTTAGTTCCATCCCATACTAGTACCTTGTATGCTATCTGAGATAATTATGGGCCATAGAGTTTTCTGTAATTATTCAATGATTTGGTGCTAGAATATCATCATTCAGATGGATTATTTCTTAAAGCTCCTAAGTTTGAGTCACATTGAAAACTAAGAACAAGAAGAAAGTTTGGTTCAGTGAAGTCTGTTCTTCATAAACAGTAGTAACTAGAGATGATGATTTGCATTCAAGTTGTATCTTAAAAGGAAAGACGCATGCTCATAGCTTAAGCATAAAGAAGGTTCAACTATATATGATCATAAGACCTTATGAATATGTTTGCCTGGGTGGGAGAATGGTGCCAGTGAATAGAATGCTAATTTTAACTATATGAATGTGCTAACTCATATAGGCAAAATCGAGTGGAAGCAAATACCAGTCGACATATGAGGGCTATGGTTCACCGGTAAATCTGAAATTCTTCTCTGTGTTGTATATGCTGTGAAATAGGGCTGATCCCTGTTATTCTTCGTTCTCCTCTGTCTTTCAGATCAGAGAAGAGCCTCCTCCGCCTTATTCATATTCTGAGCCACAAAGTCGTGAATCGTTTGAGAACCCTGTAGCAGCGTCTGGTTCTCGGAGTTATGAATCAGATGATGAAGAACCGAGGAAATCTACTGGTACAAGATTTGGAACAGCGCTCTATGACTTCACTGCAGGAGGAGATGATGAGGTAAAAAGCTTGGTTTCGTCTTTTTTTTTTCCTTTGCTATGTTCTGGAAAAGACCAGTTAAACGGTTCAGAAATATCGATATGATTCAGTCGGGTTCAATATAAACACACCTTGTCTTGCAGCTAAACTTGACGGCGGATGAGGAATTGGAGATAGAGTATGAAGTTGATGGCTGGTTTTACGTAAGTAGCACTTGGTTTAGATTTTAGGAAGACAACACATGATTCTTGTGAAAAGTAGACTAAAAACCTAACCGGAATCAACTTATGAACTATGACAGGTAAAGAAGAAGCGGCCTGGTCGAGATGGGAAGATGGCTGGACTTGTTCCCGTTCTTTACGTGAATCAATCTTGAATCGGTTTTAGACATTGAAGCCAAGACGATGAACATCTTTAGATGACGAGACATTCTGATCCATGAGTGTAGTGTAATGTAAAATCAGTGTACATGAACGAATGTATTTGTTGGTGGGGGTTTGATGTGTATGTGTTATCTCTTTTGAACATTTTTATATGCTTTTGATTGGCCTACTAAGCTTTTACTAAACAGAAACATTACTTGAGTTTTGATTATTGTTACATTGAAGTTCATTATCAAAGCATCCACTGCCATTTATTTTGAGGCTCGCAAGTTTGATTGGTTAGCCCTGCCATTTCGGTTAACCAAACCGAACCGGGCCGGTTATTTCGGTTATTGGTTAACCGGAATTGTTGGGGATGGTTACCGAATTGAATCGAAATTAAACTCGGTTTGGTTTTTTGTTCCGTTATCTTCTGTCTCAGCCTTCCTCCGTTTTTAGTCTTTTTCGTGTAGCTTAACTATCTCAGATCCCATAAAATTGTGTTTTTGTTTTGTTTATGGGTTTTTTTTTTTGGATTAGTGTCTCTTTCTTTTGGGCTTGTGGCTCCTTCTTTGGGGCTAATCTTTCCAGAGATTTTTATATTTTTTACAGGTTTGTGTATTTTCAACTCTTATTAATAAACATATGACAAAAAAAAATGGTGGAATCATGGAGACAATTTTAAAATGATGTGCAATTTCACAAAATTAATAAGAGAAAATTGTTAAAACTACCACAATTTCTTTCCGTACTTATACAATCTACCACAATTTCTAAACATTTTAGGAAATACCAAAATGATGTGGTGGTGGGGGAAAAAATGCCGATTATATCCTTGTGGTAGTATTGGATTTGCTGTACAAAGCAAAATACATGTCAGATGTAGGAGGCTGAAAAGACAGCTACGAAAACGCGAGAAAAATGAAAATTAAGAGCATTAATTGCAGACCATGGATTGATAACAATTTAATTAAAATTATATCAATACTAATATCAGCAATTAAGACATCTGGGTGGAATCTAGGTTAAGATATGAGAAAGAGAATTGTCAACTTGTAAAGGAAAAAGTGTACGTGAGACTAGTTGACAGTAAACATGTATCCTGGCAAACCAATACAAAAAAACTCAATCAGTAATACTAGTTTCACTAGTTATACCACATTTATCAGTAATACCAATTTTACTAATTATACTACATTTATCAGTAATACTAGTTTTATCCAGTTCTATCGCAAGATCTCAAATTGATGGTTTCATACTTTTAATTAATAAATTAATAATTCATTTAAATAAATTATTAGTTATTTGATGTTATTTAATAGCTACCTGGTCTTGTCTTCTCCAATTTAAATAAAAGAAATTTGCACAAAATTATCAACATACTAAGTAAATTTATGGGAAATATCTATAAATTAGTAAATATTTATTAATTAATGTCTCTTATATGCGTCTTTCACTTGAAATCTATTAATCTTATTCTCCGATCTTTGAACAATATCTTCTATAATCAAAATGTATGTTTTTTTCTCATTATCTCCTAAAAAATAGGAAACTACATTATCATTTATCGATTTTTCTTAGTAACACTTATCTTAGTAATACCAAATTATTCCCGGTTACACCACTTCTATCAGTATTACCAAATATTTTCTAACTGTCCTATATCTGTAACTTTGGTGATTTCGGACCAAAAAAATAATCTATTAGGATTCATTACGATTTAACCACTAAAATTCATTAATTACCTATGCAATATCCTAATCGACCCAGAAAACATGGTTACTAATATCTGTTTCTGACTGGCCGAAAAGGTGGATGAGGAAGGAGAAGAAGGAAGTTTCAATGGTGGATGAGGAAGGAGAATGAAGAAGCTGTCAAGGAGGGATGATTTTGGATCTGATGGGGTGTTTTGATTGGTCAAAAATACTTGTTTCTGATTGGCCGAAATTTGTTGTTTTTTTCATTTTGATTTGTTTCATTAAGGGTAAAATCGGCAACTCCAATTTCATTAAAAGAGTGAGGAATACTCTAGATTAAAATGAGTGTGAGATTATTTTACTTCATCGAGGAGGGGAAATCGGTTATTTTATACCCCACAATTATACTATGTTGAATTCATACCTACACTATACCACTGTGCTAAAAGTTTAGCCTAAAACATACCCCAAATAATCTTAAATTTGAATTTCATACCTAAATTTTTAGTTTTATGCTAAATCATGCATACACCCTAACATTTACCGTCAAATTTCGTCTACGTGGAATCTACATGTGCAATAACGTCGTTTTGGATTAAAACAAACGCTCAAAACTGTGTTTTCTTTTCGTCGAGATAAAGAAAAATAGAGAAAGAAGAACATAGTAAACTGAAACGGTGTTGTTTAATTAGCGATTTTGAGCGTTTGTTTTAATCCGAAATGACATAGTTTCACACGTGGATTCCATATAAACGAAATTTGACGGTAAATGTTAGGATGTATGCATGATTTAGCACAAAAATAAAAATTCAGGTATGAAATTCAAATTTTGGATTATTTGGGGTATGTTTTAGTACAATGGTATAGTGTAGGTATGAATTTAACATAGTGTAATTGTGAAGGTATGAAATACTCGATTTTCCCATCGAGGAGGTTTTGAGCAATTTGTCCGAACTAAATCCTATCTTCCTCTTCCTGCGAATGTTTCAACTTCTGACATTTGACAAAAAGGCACAAACTTTGGATATGAAACTTTCGGGGTTGTGGAACCGAAGCCTCTGTCTGAAAAATAGGGTTTCCGTTTTTCTTCCTTTATTTTTTCTTGACCATCAATCCAACGTTACGTTACAATTATTTTTCTTGGCCATGTTTCTTGAAATTAAAAACAACTATTCTATATACTTAGATTTTTTTTTCAACAATTCATACAAACGCATTATATACTAGTCCGGGGCTTTCGGTTCATTCGGTGCAAATTGGTTCGGTTAGTTTGGTTGTCGGTTGGTTTGATTCTTACAAAATGTTAGACGATATAAACCGAATAAAAATTGGGTTCCGTCTGGTTTAAAAATAGGTTTTTTCAGTTTGGTTAAAAGCTATAATAAAATTATACCGAATTAAACCGAAATTTTTAGTTACTCAGTTTATTTGGTTCGATTTTTGAATAGTGAGCTACTTTTCTAGACCAAATTTAAAATAAAATAAAAGTCCATGCGATTTTATCTTTGCTTTAAAATTACAAGCCCACGACGAAAGAGGAAGAAGGTTGAACGGACGAGGAAGAAGGATAAGAAGATCAAAACCAGAAGAACCATTCGGTTCAGAGGTGCCGAACCGAACCAAACCATGAACAGAATTAATTATGAAAAGATTCCGATCGGTTTGCCGGTCAAAACCAAATCAAAACCAAAAACCGAAAATTTCGGTTCGGTTCCATTCGGTTTGGACTTTACGCCCATGCCTAACCGGTACCAGAGAGTTTAGACTTTAGAATAATTCTGATCTGATAAAAACTTTAAATAGATCAACTCATGGTTTTCAAACCCAGAAAGCTATGATAAAGCAGAACCAAACTCATAGTCAAGACATAAAGAGTAAACTTTTGGGATAATACAAAAGTTACATAGACATGGACATTATCTGTCGAGCAATGCCTGGTTCTTGCTGCAACAGCTCCCTCAAGTTGTTCTCAACCTCTGCCGTCTGCTTATCCAAGTATTCCTTCGATGTCTGACAATCATCAAGCAAATATGTTTATATAAACAACATTTCAATAATCTCCTACTAACACCAACCAGATCATCAAAACACAGACTATATATTAGCGTTACCCAATAATGGAAAATGATGTATACCTGCAGAGAAGCAATGGCGGCCTCACTGTCCTTCAGTTTTTGCTCTTGTTCACCCTGCAGCACTGCTTTAGGCTCTAGAACAAACCTGTTCACAAGAAATGAAGCAAAAAAACTATAATCAGCCTTCCAAAATTTCTCCCAAGGCCTTAGATAGAGGGGCACTAGGCTATTAACCACTCACGTTCTTCCTGAAAACAAGAATGAAAACACGAGTTAGACCTGATAACAAAACGAAAAAAAGCTACTAATCCATATTGAAACAAGAGGGAGAGAAATCATTTTACCTATTGACTTGTAAGTGTTTGTATCTTCAGGTAATGGCCGGAGCTCCTCCAAGGTTAAGTAAGCACGTTTTTTATCTCCTTCTTTGTTGCGCATCTGATTCTGCACCTACAAGCCGTATATACACATTCACATATGTCAATTTGAAACAAGGACAAACGAATTTTGTCATCTCAGTATTTCCAATAACAGTAATGTCTGTATGGTTTTCGCCGTCTCTCTATCAGATACATAGTGCTAAGATTCTAAACACCTTGGTAGTTCTCTTACCTTTCGTCGAAACACTGGATCATATCCACACAAACCATAAGCAAATCGAGGTTCTACCATTGGAAACTAGAGCCTTAAAAGTAGGATGTGACACTGAATCATATTCATACCACAGTTATAAGATTACTACTAGTAATAACACTGAATCAAAATTCATACCGCAATTATAACAATCTTAACACTGAATCATATGATTATACTGCAGGATATAACAAAACACAGTTCAAGAGCCATCTAAATAGAAAAGCAACAACTTTTACATTGGTCACGTTTGATTCTAAAACAATCTAGCATTGGATATTAGAGCCAATGCTAGTAGTAATAACACAGTTATAAGAACCTAACACTGAATCATATTCATACCGCAATTATAACAATCTAACACTGAATCATATTCACACAAACCATAAGCAAATCGAGGTTCTACCATTGGAAACTAGAGCCTTAAAAGTCGGATGTGACACTGAATCATATTCATACCACAGTTATAACAATCTAGCATTGGATATTAGAGCCAATGCTAGTAGATTACTACTAGTAATAACACTGAATCAAATTCATACCACAGTTATAACAATCTTAACACTGAATCATATGATTATACTGCAGGATATAACAAAACACTGTTCAAGAGCCAACTAAATCGAAAAGCAACAACTTTTACATTGGTCACGTTTGATTCTAAAACAATCTAGCATTGGATATTAGAGCCAATGCTAGTAGTAATAACACAGTTATAACAACCTAACACTGAATCATATTCATACCACAGTTATAACAATCTAACATTGAATCATGATTATGCCGTAGTTGTACCAATCTAGAAAACTGAATCCTATTGATACCGCATTTTCTAATAATCCACAAGTACACTAGTAGGATATATCTAAAGAGGTGATTCCAAAATCAAACAAGGTTCAAGAACTAACAAAATCGAAGCAAAAACTTTTACGTTGGTCACGTTTGATTCTAAAACAATGGTTTTATATGCAATATTGTTCTCTTTTATCAAACGAACAAACCTTTCTTCAATGAAATCAAAATTTACCCAAATAAGAATATTTTTACCTGCTTCAGCTTCCCAGCGAGTTCGATCATGCTTGCTTGAATCTCTAGAAAAGCCTGTAAACTTAAAAACATTAGAATCCCATTTTCTGCAACATCTTATTGGGAACGAAGAAGATTTGGGGCCTTATGATTAAACAATTCGGACCTTCCATTATCTTTCTTCCCCCATGAAAACAGTATAATCGCAAGAAATGAGAGAGACACTTACAGTTCTGTTTGCTTCGTCCGCCATATCTGCAAATCTTAAATCTTCCAACTTCGACGTGCAAAAATGGGACTTTCGATTTAGGGTGAAAACAAAAAAAATTGACAATTTTCGGGGTTCATAAACCGGGTCGGGTCGTAAACGGATTACTCGGTTTGTGAACAAATCGGCCCGTTAAAATTTTCAACCCTAAAAACCAAAATGGCTAACCCGTTAAAAAGGACTTGATAAAAAGAAAATGGTCACTAAAACCCCCTACTTTGCCAAAATGGCCAAATAAAACCCAAAGTTTTTCATTAGCCAATTAAACTAGGGATGAGCGTTTCGGATTTCGGATTGATTTCGGTCGGTTTTTTTTTGTTTTTGGTTTTAAAAAAACTTAAACCATATAAAAAGGTTAAAAACCATTAGTAGTTCAGTTTGGTACGATTTGGTTTTCTTCGGTTTTTGGTTTTATCGTTTTATAAAAAAAGTGAAACCATATAAAAACCATATGCAATTCGGTTTGGTTTCGACTTGTTTTTGTTTCTTCTATAATTTTCAGAAAAAAAATAAAAAACTAATGCATTATATGAACATGTTTTCTCTAAAAAATAAAATTTTCTGCAAGTATTAAAAACCAACAACATAAATTGCATATAAAACATTAAATGATATCAAAATTATTAGATATAGAGAAATAATATTAAGTCTCATTAAGAACACTAATATTATGATATAAAAAACTAGTTATCTTATGGCTCATTTAGTTTAACTTAGTATATGTTTTGGTTTTTAATATTAACCTTTAAACTTTTGATATTAAATCACAAAGGTAAACTTAGTAAAAAAAAAAAACTATAAACCCAAATTAAACCAAATAACTATAGTATTATTTTTTATTTTACTCAAAAACCAAAAAACCAAACCAAACCTAAACCAATAACTTAATAAAAATGATAACCAAATAGATTTTTAGGTTAAACTATAACCAAACCAAATCACTTATTTCAGTTTGTTTTTTTTTTTTGTTAAATTATTTCGGTTTGGTTCGGTTCAATTTTTTCGGTTATAGTTTTTTTTTTCCATCCCTAAATAAACCACCACTCCGATCTCTCATTCACTCTTTTCGTATCTCCTTTACATATTTGTTACGATGCTCATATCTCTGCATCTAACGTATGTATATTCTTCTTGAATGTTGATTGATTATACTCTTCTCCTCCAAGCTAGAGATTTGTATATAACTTTTTTTTTTTTTTGTATATAACGTTTGGCTATGAACCTGTGAATAAGATCCAGATTTTTCTAGTAATCTTCTTTTTTGTTCACATTTTCACTAACTCTGAGCAATCTGTCTCGAAAGAGAGAGAGACTCCTGGTGAAACACCATGGAATCTATCACCCCAAATCAAAGCTTTCATTTCCGTGTGCAAAGGAGTTAAATTTCGCCGTTGTTAATGCCAATTAAGATAGGCTCCCCATTTGCATTGACAAAACACCATCCTAGTCCTGAGACCAAATTCTCACGCTTCCACGATCCATCTATCTGAAAAATCTGCATGTGTAAAGAAAAAAAGAAGGTATCGTTTGTATAGAGTGAGGAGAGATCTTCATTGTTTCTTCTTTTAATTGCGCTATCTCCCATACTAAAACTTTTCCTATGCATGTTTTAAGATATGTGTATGGTGGTTTCCGATCCAAACCATTGAAACCTTATCATTATGAGTTTTGAAATTTCTATAAAAAACAGATAATCTAATAAGACAAATTAAAATTAGGTCAAGGGAGACGGCGATAGCGATGTTTCTTGCGCATAGCCCCAATGCTCATCTAGTAATAAAGCTAAAATTGTAAACTCTACAGAATAAATTTAGTAACTATATCCTACAATACGAATAAAGATAGTGTAAGGACGAAGTGTATGGAGGATGGACATAATAATATCAAAATTACATTTAAATTTGTTTTCTCCCTCCCCATCTACCAGCTTCCATCCCACACGTCACCATTTGAAACCTAAAACAATTTAATACAGTTTTTAAGTTGGCAGCAAGAAAAAACTGTGTCCCACACAAATCTGATCAGATTTTTAAGTTTTTTCAAAGGACCAAGGAAATGAAATCGTTTTTGGGTCCATGCATTAAAGCAAAGAAAAAACCGTGTTGACCATTTGTTTGCATTTGCAAATTCAGAATTCCACTTCGTGCTTTAAAGACTAAATTCCACTTCGTGCTTTAAAGACTAGAGGCCGTACTCAACACCCATGTTTTTTGTTTTTTCTTTTTTCTCTCAAGTCAATTCTTTGTTTGGTAGTCAAAACTAGGCCTGGAATTTGCGGGTAATGGGTTGGGTAATCGCGGATAGGATTCGGATAAGGATAGTTAGGGTATCAAAAATTATTACTCGAACGGTTAATTGCGGAGAAAGAGTCGGATAAAATGGGTATAGATTTGGGTACGGGTAGGGTCGGATAGTTAAAATCACTACCCAAACAGGTAAAAAAATTATTATCCAAACGGATAATTTGGGTACCCAAATGCATTCAAATAGCCAGCCATACAGATTATTGAGTCTACAAAATGTATTTTTCTTGTTTGTCCTTCAAGAAATGTGTCAAGACGAGTTTCCTCTCACAACGGTGGAGGAATCTCTCTGTCATGAAACCACAAACTACGCTTTTACGAATCTCTCTGTCCCCAACAGGTTCACTATGATTTTGTTCGTTCGCTACATGCATCAATGGGTCTTTAGATTTCACGCGAAGTCATCAAAAGATTTGAGATTTATCTCTGAGATCTGGTAGGATTCAAGGCAGATATTGAGTACGTGATCAAATTTGCAGTCTCTAGACAAGTGAAAAAGTTAGTTCTTGATTTCTTAAACACTGCTTTGAGAACCACTGTTGATGCACCGTCGCTTGACGTTGTTGAATTGACAGCAAGTTTTTACCGTCTAAAAATAATCGAGCCATTAAAGATTTACAACCCTTCGAGATTCGCAAACCCGGGATTGCTAAGAAACTTCATTATTGGTTGGATCGTCTCAGAAAAAAAAACAAATTCTTGCTACCAAATTGTCCTATGCTTGGAGTCTAAATATTTTGTACTGTTGGGAACTTGATATCATAATGATAGGCGGGTAAATAGAAGAACTGGTCATCGAGAATTGCGACTTCTCTCTCATATTTTGTTCCTTTGACCTGCCTAAAATAAACATCTTAAAGTGCTCAGGATATATAACTTACCCCCATTTTGAGAGAGTGAATACGATCCTAAAAGAAATTTACTTGGATTTTGGGTAGAGCGTGATTACGATGAACCATCCTCATCAAACATAGCTGAAGTGTAGAAAGATCTAGAAAATCTATAACATTATTGAGAATATTGTAAATATATATTTAGAGATTTGTATTTATGTTAATGTGATTCTAATTAGGTTAATTCAATCCCTATATAAATGTATCTATCATGTACATTCATTTTTATGAGAGTCAATATACAATTCTTCCAATTTTAAACTCTTTTGCTTCTTCAATTTTTTTTTTTTAAATAAAAAAAATGAAACATAAACGAGTTCTTGTTTTTTTTTATTTATTTAATAATAGTTGAAACATAAACTGAGGAGGCACCGAGCCTTTGAGTTGAAGAAGCAAAAGAGAAGAACATGAGGTTTTTTTTTTTTTTTTTTTTTTTTTTTTTTTTTTTTTTTTTTTTTTTTTTAAGCATCGATGACATAGAAATTCAAAAGTGAAATCATATTTTTTTATTGCTGAGTAAGAAAAAAACGACAAAAAATTGAAACAAAGAAGCTCAATGGCTTATGGAAAAGCTCAATGGCTTATGGAAGAAGCTCAATGGCTTATGGAAGAAGCTCAATGGCTTATGGAAGAAGCTCAATGGCTTATGGAAGAAGCTCAATGGCTTATGGAAGAAGCTCAATGGCTTATGGAAGAAGCTCAATGGCTTATGGAAGAAGCTCAATGGCTTATGGAAGAAGCTCAATGGCTTATGGAAGAAGCTCAATGGCTTATGGAAGAAGCTCAATGGCTTATGGAAGAAGCTCAATGGCTTATGGAAGAAGCTCAATGGCTTATGGAAGAAGCTCAATGGCTTATGGAAGAAGCTCAATGGCTTATGGAAGAAGCTCAATGGCTTATGGAAGAAGCTCAATGGCTTATGGAAGAAGCTCAATGGCTTATGGAAGAAGCTCAATGGCTTATGGAAGAAGCTCAATGGCTTATGGAAGAAGCTCAATGGCTTATGGAAGAAGCTCAATGGCTTATGGAAGAAGCTCAATGGCTTATGGAAGAAGCTCAATGGCTTATGGAAGAAGCTCAATGGCTTATGGAAGAAGCTCGATGGCTTAGATTCAGAGGCTTTTGATGAGCTAGAATTGAGAAGCACTTGGCTTAGATTCAGAGAAACATAGGCGTGAATAATAAAACAGAAGCTTTTAGAAACGGATTAAGAAGCCCTATGGCTTGAAAAAAAAGTAACGAAAACAAGAACCATTGTAGCTTGAAACCCGTAGGCTTGAGAAAAAAAAGAGTTTGATCGTTAGATCGAAACTCGAGCATAACCTGCTCTGATACCATGATAGATTGATGAGAGTTTAGAATTGGAAGAATTGTATATTGACTCTCATAAGAATGAATGTACATGATAGATACATTTATATAGGAATTGAATTAACCTAATTAGAATCACATTAACATAAATACAAATCTCTAAATATTTATTTACAATATTTTCAATAATGTTATGGATCTTCTAGATCATTCTACATGAAGGACAAATTGTTTTTTGTCTCCTTAACGATCTTGAATCTGCTACGACCTTAACTATCTGCCTTTATCTCCTTCATGTATGTTGTAATAACTATAAGACCATATATGAGAGACTAAGACAAATGGTAAACAAATACACTCGTTTATTAAGATTTTTTAAACACACTTTTTACAAGTAGTTTAATCAGAGTTACTCAACATCACCTCTAGTGATTTTATCTTGAATCGATCCTAGTCTACCCCACTAACTCACATAACAACAGCTGCACCCACTCTTTATTCACTCACCAAGAACCCTCAAAACTCTTTCTGGTTTTGATTCATGTAAGCGAAAACTTCGTTTGGGAAGAGCTAACCCTTCACGATGGTTACTCTTCTCCTTTTATCTCACTTGACTTTTCACTAGGCCAAGTCTATTATCCATTCGACTCTCTTCCTATCTTCTTTTCATGATAGAATTTTAATCTTCTTTTCTGACATCGCCGATCTACAAAGAGCAGGTCAGCTGCTTTATTTTCACCAAAGTCGAGATGCCAAGTCATCTTCTATTTCAGCTTGCATATTTTTCCCGCCACTGTTGTGTCACTCAACATCTTCATGCAGTGCTTCATACATGGTTCTTTCAATCTCTCTTTCTTTTATCTGAGTGTCGCAACTCAAGCTCCCTATAAACAGATGACATACAAAACGAACAAGAGCACACAATTCTATCATGAAATCAGATTCTTAACAGCACATAACCGGATAGAACACACATTAGAAGTTCAACAACCAAGTTCAGACAAATAGTTAACAACACCAACCAAAAGCGGGTTTTGAGTAACTGAAATAAATACTAAACAAGTTCAAAGGAGCACATCAAATACAACCACACAAAGTACTCCCCCTAACTACTAGATCTCCTAGAGAACCCTTCAGACACTTTCACCTTTTTCATCACCATTGCCTTGATTCCCTTTTTCATCGTCACTTGGAATTTCATCACTTGGATAATTGATAACATCGTATTTTTACCCGTTTTTACTACTATTTTAATAGGTTTTTAATAAGCAATTAAAGTGTTTTAGGATATTTTAAGGTGTTTTTATACTATTTGTAGTTTTTAGAGTCATTACATAAATTTTGGGCAAAAAACATATAAAAGGAGCAAAAACAGCTCATTGTACCGTCTTTGTCCGTCTGAAGTTTAATATTCGTTCGAAGACTTACCATCCGCCAAATTGGACTAATTTTGGACACAAGAAATCCACGAGAGTTAGCTTTCATTTCCCAGTGGTTTGAAGGAAATCCATTGGTTCAATCAATGGTTATGCCCGAAATACTGAAGACTGGTACAGCAGGCTCGCGAATGAAGCAAGAGCTGGATTGAGACAACTTAAAGCCAACACTTAGGCACGATCACTGGAGTCTTTCTCGTGATGGATTCATCATTATTCACATCATTCAAGCTCATTCACGTGACAATACATCAAGGAAATCATTGGTCCAAATAAAAGCCCGATATTTCTTTTTTCGGAAAGGAAAAGGTCTAACCCTCACTCTTCATCCTCAAGGCTTATAAATAGAAATTTATGAGCTTGTCTAGGGCAAGCCGAATCACTCTCTCACACCACACACCGCCTCCTGTATCATAGCAGCAGCCACGACCTTGAAGCTTCATCATTGGCCCAAAGAAAAGTCCGATATTTCCTTTTTCGGAAAGGAAAAGGTCTAACCCTAACTCTTCATCCTCAAGGCTTATAAATAGAACTTTATGAGCTTGTCTAGGGCAAGACGAATCACGTCTCTCACACCACACACCGCCTCCTGTATCATAGCAGCAGACACGATCTTGAAACTTCATCACGCCGAGTTCCTTTGATGCTTTAAAGTCTTTTCGCTTTTATGTTCTTTGGGATAAGATCTCTTCAACACTTGTGATGAAGCATCAAGGTCGTTGAAGAGATCTTCTCCCAAAGAATATAAAAACGAAAATACTCTAAAGCATCAAAGGAACTCGGCATGATGAAGCTTCAAGGTCGTGGCTGCTTCTGTGAGATACGTGGTGGCTTTTAGGAGCTGTGAGGCATGTTTTGGCTTGCCATAGACTGCTATTTATAAGCGTTGAGAAAAAATTTAAGTTAGGTCTTTTCCTTCTCGAAAAAGGAAAGGAAATATCTGGCTTTACTTTGGGCCAATGATCTCCTTAATGTCTTGTCACGAGAATCGGCTTGAATGATGTGAATAATGATGAATTCTTCATGAGAAATACTCCAGTGATCTTGCCTAAGTGTTGGCTTTAAGTTGTCTCAATCCTGCTCTTATTTCATTCGCGAGCCTGCTAGATCAGTCTCCAATATTTCAGGCATAACTTCTGATTGACTTGATGGATTGCCTTAAAACCACATGGAGATGAAAGATAACTCTCGTGGCTTTCTTTGGAAACTAAGAATGTCCAATTAGGTTGAGGGAAAGGCCTTCATCGGATATTAAAATTCAGACGGATAAAGACTATCCAATGAGCTGTTTTTGCCTTTTGTATGCTTTTTGTCCAAAATACATGTAATGACTCTAAAAACTATAAATAGTAGAAAAACGCCGTAAAAGCTCCTAAAACACTTTAAATGCTTATTAAAAATCTATAAAAATAGTAGTAAAAACGGGTAAAAATATGATGTTATCAACTCCTCTAGATTTAGACTTTGTTTGTCTTCAAACAAAACAGAAATCTGAGAATGGAAAAGAGGTTTGAAAATCACGGTTTTGAAAATCACGGGAACTCACATATCCTTTAGAATCAAGCTGAGGATCAAAAACTTGCAGACCACATAGAATAGAACATTGACAAGAAACGCATTCACCATACTTTTCATAACTTTCACAAGCCTAACCGTTCTAAGTTCCAAACCTACATAAACTCTGCATTCACATAAGCTAACTCTCTAAGTTCAATTAAAATTTGCGTGAGCTTCTCATCATAGGGTGTCATTTAGGGTAGACGGCGTTAGGTATTAAAAATGCTAATTTAGTGGTGACGCTAGATAAGACTGTTTAGGGTTGCCAGACTTTCAGGAGGATTGCAAGATATTATGCAAAAACAACAAGTGAGAATAGACCTATTGATAGCCACGGTTTCCAACCACTTCTTCGTGTAACACCTTTCTTTCTTTTCGTGTCAAGTTTTCTGGCACCGTTTTTAATCGCCTTACTTTGCTTGCTATTTTTAGTTCTTTTTCTTTCATCAAAACTGTGACACCCAAACAACCAAACCCTCTTTATTTTATCTTAGCTAAATTCGACCTTACAAGTTTAGTAGTACATGCATAGTTTCTCTGTTGGATCGATAACCTTAAGTACTACATATGATTTACTGTGCACTGGCAGGTGTTTCGTTGTGTCAAAAATTAAGGTGAAAACTGATACACATCAATTCTCATGATCGTACCCTCCCCTTGCTTGAGTGCACATTCGTATAAAAACACAGACGCAAAAACCAATAACAAAAGCATGAATTAAAGCCACTTACCTGCCAACTTAACCTGTAATCGCTTGATGAGTTTGGCAACGTGTTTGAGATTGTCAACCAGTGAGACAGCTGGAGTGTCCGGTGTGACATACGCAAGAGAAGAGTTTTTGGGATCCAGGGCAAATTTCTGTGGAGCTTCAGAGAGATGATCATTGGGATAGGATGGAACCAATCGTTGAAAACGAAGAATTTGATCGATGAGATTGGGCAGCACAAGATGGATCTGAGGGTTAGCCAAGGCCGAGGCGTAGATTTCACCATACACCGGTTTTCCAAAGTTGAAGGCTTTCTTGTTAGCCACCCAGTAGACTAGAATAGCCCGATCCTTCTACAAGGCAGTCTTGTTCATTGTGGGCATCCAATTGTGACAACAAATCTTGTATAAGACCGACATTGAGGGACTAAGATGCTTTCTAGTGAGATCTTCCCAGCGGTGAACCGTGCCTCCAAATAACAACATAACTGCTGCATCACCATCTTCCTCTATGAAGCTCACAATCGGACCAGACAAGGGGTATGGGTGACTCGGAAGCTAGAACGACTTGTTGATAATTTTCGGATTGAATTCATATATTGCACCGCACACATACACAACATGACGACCATAGTCACGAAACTCCATACTTAGGAGATTTGCGTAGAATTCCTTGACCACGTGTTCAACAAAAGTTCCAACCTCGGTGACAGTAGAGAGGAGCCCAGCGTCTGCGATGATTTATTCTGCATCATAAATCCCACGGCCTCCACACGGAAGAAGACACATGTCATTGACTAGCGAGAGACCAAAGTGTTATACTTGTTGGCGGCCTTAGAATCGGTGATAGTGTTAGTTTTTAGCTTGTTTAACCACATGTTTTCCCTTGTTTTCATCTCATTTAGCATCATAAAGAGAAGTCTTTCCTTGCATTTGAGTCTCATTTAGTGTTTTAAGTTCATCATAGAGTATTAGTGAGATTTGATGCATTTAGATGTCCTAGATGTCTTTGTTTTTTCTTTTGGGTCTTTTTGTGTTCATATAGGTATTGGAGAGTGTCTTGTATCAAAAGAGTTGCATTGAGCTTGAAGAAATATGGAGGAAACACTCTTAGAGGCAAAACAAGCAACTATGAAGATGCATAATGAAGCAGATGCATCTTGAAGATCATGTCGGATGGAGGCCTTCCCGTACCCAGTTTAATCTCAAATTTGGCATGAAGATAGAAAATTGAGTTAGCTTGACGTGAGCGTTGGACTCGTGTCAATTCTGAGCTCTGGTTGAAGAGTTATGGCCAATTTACTAACGATCGGTCAAGCTAGCCGATCAACCCGACCGATCGTACATACCTCTCGTCCCTGGAAAAGTGTTTTTGATCGGTCCAAGACCGATGGGACTGGCCGATCACAGAGAGTTGAACCTCAAAATTGCTGGGTCAAACCCGGTTTGTTTCGGATTGACCCGGTTTGATCCCCACCTCTATAAATATGTTTTAAGACCATTTTTAACCTAAGTTTTAAAGTT
This sequence comes from Kernera saxatilis, assembly GCA_900406395.1. Classification (NCBI taxonomy): domain Eukaryota; kingdom Viridiplantae; phylum Streptophyta; class Magnoliopsida; order Brassicales; family Brassicaceae; genus Kernera; species Kernera saxatilis. The sequence continues at coordinate 34,400 of OVAY01000460.1, forward strand.
TTGATAAGTTTTGATTGTTTTTGAATTGCATTTGTCTCTTTTGGATTATGAAACTCATCTTATGATTGTACTTGAATCTTTGTTGATGTTTTAGTGAAGTTATCTTTATCTAATCTCTTTCTTAATCATCTCTTATCTCTTATTTGCTCTTGTTTCATTCTTAAACATGAGTGAGTAATCTTTTGGCTCAATCATGGGTTAGGTAGATTAATGGAAGATTGGTGGTTGGATGTTGGAGATTAGGGCTAGATAACCATTGGACCTTCACATTTGGATGATTTTAATGCTAGATTAGGCTTGAAAAATTTAATCTAGACTTAGTGTATTTTGTTGTCCGGAAGATGTTTGATGAAATGCTTGAACCAATCTTGATGTGAGCTTTGCATTCCTAGCCTATAAAAATAGTTGATTAGGGTGCTTAGTGGTTAAATGAGATTGAGCTTAATGCTTATTGGTCATTAGCAATTGCAAATGAGAATTTGTTCAATTCAAGTAATTAATGAAGTGATTGATTGCATGTAAATGAATTGATCTTGCTTAGTGTCTCATGTCCTTGAGTAGGGTCTTAAATCCAATATCCAACAATATCCAACAATTGTCTAATTGATGGTTTAGCTTCTTTAGTCTTGATTTTTATTGTTAGTCTTTGTTATTGTTTGTTTAATCGTACGTTTTGCCTTGATTTTGAGTAGCTTAGCATTTGAAATATGAAAACCACAATACCCTTTTGCTTTAGCTTAATTAGTATCTTGCATTTTTAGTGTGCTATTGCTTTCACCTTGTGCTTCGATCCTCAACTACTACTTTGATTGCCTTGCACTTGAGGTATAGTTTAAGTAATTAAAATTCATCTTGTATCAATCGGCGAATAGATGGTCGTGAGGTTTCCACGCACAACGCTTGAGATCCAGATTAACACGGTCATTAGCACATACCCACTACCAATTTTTCTATGCACGCTGGTGAAAGGTTGCTAAGGGACCCTCATCTTCCTCTGGATCTGAATGTTTAGTGTCTGGCATGGTTTCATCGGGTTCAGATCCCATCTCTGGTGGAACGGTTTCGATGTCAGAGAGTCGGCAGGGAGAGAAAGGAGGAGATGAGCTCAAATCATCCAGATCGACATGCACATGGCGACTAGAAAAGGATGGAGGTACCGACGACTAAGTGGGAGGGACACACAGAACAGTGAAGCGACCCGAACAACGAGGAGGAAAGTTAAGAGCCATTCCATTACACTTTGAAGACCCGTCTTGAGTTTTTTTGACTTTGCGAGAGGAGGACGCCGGTGAAGTAGTAGCCTTAGGTTTATTAGATGATGGAGGCGCAATCTCCATTTTCACCAGTGTTTGCTTCGACAAGGATGATACGACAGCGGAAGAGGAAGCAGGGACACCAGATGCATATGATTTCAAAGCCACTGGACTGAGGTAAGCGTCAAGGATGATTCAAGCAGCCCAACAAACAAATTCATGTTTCGTGCAGTTTGGAGAGGGGTAATCAGACATGAAAGAGATGGGAGCGATTAGGGTTTGATTGATCATTGAATGTTTAGTTCCTGTTGAATTGCATATGTTGGTTGGGATTGGATAACTAATGCATGTATTAGATTAATCATGATTCTACTTGCTTTGCTGGTAACCAGTAGTTGGGAAAGCTCGTAGAGGGAGTACCAGACGTTATGCCAACTGGTGTAGGTTTGTGTTGTTTTTGTAAAGATCTTAATACTTATTATGTACGGTCTTTGGTACAAGCGCCCAACTATATATTGTTTTGGGAAAGCTCGTAGAGGGAGTATCAGATGTTATGCCAACTGGTGTAGGTTTGCGTTGTTTTTATAAATATCTTAATACTTATTATGTACGATCTTTGGTACGAGCGCCCAACTGTATATTGTTTTGGTAACAATTTGACAATGTATTATATTTAGGGATTATTGTGAAAACTACCACAATTTTTAATATTCCTTATGAAATCTACCACAATTGAAAAATATTGTAGAAAATACCACAATTGTGTGGTAGAAGTGAGGAGAAATGAAGTGGACGGACAAGACATCTGTGGCTATACAGAAAACTTAAAAGAGTCGAGCATTAATTGTAGACCCTTAAAAGATGAAGTTTCAATTAAAATATAATTAATCTAGTAATTAATGGACAAGTTGGTGGACAAGTTACCAGAAATGGTAAATTGGTAGACAATTTCCATATAAATAAACTTAAACATGGTAGACAATAAATGTTATATTATGGACAAATAAACATCGGAGTGAATGTCCGGTCAAATTATAAATAAAAAACGCAAATAAATAAGGATGAACATAAGTAGAGGTGGACAATACAAAAGTCGTCTTATAAAATCAAAGAACGGGAATGGGAGAAAATCAACCACGGAAACTAGTGGAGTAAGATCAAATTTGAAGACAACAAACAAAATGCGTGGACATATATTAGATTGTTTGATACAAAGTGATGGACGAAAACTAAGGACCATTGATGTCGAGAAATATTAGTGTTTTACTTCAACACGAGCATTGATTATGCTGCACAACTGTCATGTCAAGTCTGATGTTTAGGTTAATAGAAGCAACAACTACAATAAAAGGGTATAATCGTCTTTTATATACAGATTGTAGTAGTTCATATAAAGTGTATATCATTGTGGTATTTTAAACAAGTTTTGGCCAAAATGTGGTATTTCTCATAATTATTTATTATATTTAAGTACTAAATGAAGTGTTTTCTTAAATCATGTGAATGTTCAAATGATAACGGTCTTGTCCATACTAACACAACTCAAGACTAAGGTATGGGATGGAAAGCCTTAGGCCTAGGTCAGGAGGGATGATTCCGCAAATGGGTCTACTGAGGTTTCTGGTGACCCTGGGAACCTCGGTTGGACCACTTACATGCATCATATTGTGGCATCTTCGGGCCGTCTAGTTCTAGATCGATTTGGGGGTGTTACAATGGTTGTGATGATTCATTGTGTGAGCCAAATGAGAAGTTTGATCAATGGTGGGATGAATGTGTAAAGGTTCACTATGAGTTTTGCTTTCTTAACGAAGTAAAACAAGCATTCAATGAAAATAATCCCCATTTCACTCCACCTACCATTGATAAAACGTTTATGGCGTTTTATGATCCTTTTCCTAGGAGTGAGTTTAGTGGATATCTTATCACTCATGAGTTCTTCCTCAAAATTGTGTACTTGAGAATTATTGACCCTTTCTTGAGGGATGTCTTTATTTAGTTTGTGAGTCTCATTCATTAGATTCACAAAGGCTATACCAGCTTGTTAGGGATTACCATATTGCATGCTTTGACATTGAATGTCTTTATGCTTTAGTTCTTGTCCATGCCTTTTATGCTTGATGGTTCATGCTACTTTTGTAGTAAATTTTCTTGAAAGGTTATTTATGGATTCAACATGGGCAAAGATATGCCTCATAGCGTATTTTTTTGCTTGCCCATGTAAAAGAAAAACAATTGGTCATATCTCCCAAACCTTTGACACCCATCATTAATGGGTCGTTTTGTTAACCTTACTCTTTGTAGATAAAAAGTTCTTGTTTCTTTTTTCTTCTTTTGAGCGGTTTTTATGTTTTTGCATTCATACTAGTTTGCATGTTAGTTTGCATACATTTATTTCTTTATGGGATTGTGTTTGGATTTTAGGTACCATGGGTGAACCATGAGTCTCCTCTTCGACATCCACAACTCCTACCGGCTTTGAGGATAAAGCATATTAAACCTTATGCTTGCTACTAGGTCTTTGGTATACTTTTGTCCTCTTTTATTATAAATACCTCTTTTGTTTTCTTTCGCACTTATTTATACCTTCTCTTAGGCTTATTTTCACACCAATCGATGTGAATTAAGTCCGAGAGAGGGATTCTCGTGATTTGATTTGATGTTTTTGTTTCTTATTTTATTTGCCTTGTGTGAATTTGGGTCTTGCATTTGTATATATCTATTACATAGAAAAAAAATTGAAAATATTTCAAAAACCCAAAAACAAGCATTTAGATCATTTTAGGTTGCATTGCATTTTCATATGAGGACAATTATTTGATTTCCTTGTAAAGTCTCGTATGAAATTTTGAACTCGGCGTCCTTGATAATCGTATTATGATGCATGAGCCGCCTTGAAATTTTGGAAAATTCATGTTTTGATCTCTTGGCTTGAAGGTTTATTTCTTGGTTGATGCATGCTTTGAATTGACTCCTACTCTATGCCTAATTGGACTCTATGCCTAATTGGACTCTAAGTTGAACTTAATTCTCTCGCTTAGGGGCCCAAATTTCATTTTCAGGGTTGTCAAATGATATATTCGGGCATTTTTATCCACTTTGCCATTCTTTGCTAACTCGGATGGTCATTCTCATCTTAAGGATGGCTTCCCACCATTATCTGAACCTTTTTTTTTTTTGTCCTTTCAATGTTTGTTGAGTGACGCATGCATGTTCTTGTTAATGTATGGATGTGCAAAATATCGTAAGATCAGGAACGACAAGATTGATCTTCCATAAGGCTAGTTTAGAGTTCTCTAAAGGGATAGTAAACTAGGAGGATTTTTGTTGGTTGGTGCTTAATCGTTAATAAGGTTTGATGTGGGAACAAGATCTTGAAAAGAAAAAAATAATGAAAAATGGAGAATGAGAAAACCATTGATATGAAAAGAAAGAAAAATAGGGAAGAAAATAAAGAAAGCATGCTCTAGTGCAAAAATAGTACGAGTCTCCTCTTGTGTTTGCAAAATAAAAATCAAATTCAAAAGAGGAAAAGAAAATAATAGAGCTTGATATGGAAAAAAATTCCTTAAGTATTTAATGTGAAATAAGAATGGTTTAGTCTCTCATATTCTCTTGGCTAGAAAAAGCTTTTGGGTTTGTATTTAAAAGGAAAAGAAAGAAGAAAGCTTAGCATTGAGTTAGAACTTAGGATTTAAATCTAAGGATAGAAAATATAAGTGAAAGTCTTGTATGTGCTAATTGTTCTATTTCTTCCTTACTTTTGTGTAATGTTATTCATCCTCGTTTTTTAGAGTAACCCATCATATGTGTAAACGTCCTTACTTATTTACCCTCTCATACCAAACCGATTGAGAATGATTGACACTCCCTTTGCGAGACTGCAGTTGAATGTTTAATGAATATTAAAGAGTTGGATGATATGAATGCTTGAATATACTAAGATTTAGACCCTAAAGTAAAAGATTCAATTAGCACTGAGTATGGAGAAGTTTGCTAGAGTAGAGGTGATTTGTGCATTATGATACTTTTGTCTAAGGACATTGAAATGAAAGTTTTGTATGTGTTCCTTTTTTTTGTCAACTATATGTGTTCTTTTGGATATGAGTCATCACCTTCAAACCTATTCTCTTGTCTTACTTTGCTTTATTTGCTTGAGGGCAAGCAAAAGGCAAGTCCCGGGTTTTGAGTCTCATATTTTTCCTTGTTTTTCTTGTGTTTCTTTGGTGTTTTCATTGTATTTTTGTCACATTTAGGATCTATTTGAGTTTTGATGCATTTAAATGTCCTAGGTTGTTTTTGTGTCTTTTTTTTTTGTTTTATTGTTTTTGGTTCATCTAGGTGCTTGCGAGTGACTTAGATCAATGTGAATGCATGAAGCTTGAATGATGATGAATAAATACACTTGTGGATGCAAACAAGTAGAATAAAGACGCATAACTCATTTTGATATGTTTATTTCAAGAGGAAGGTTCGCGAAACGAAAAACAGATTCCTCACAGTGAGTTTTTCAAACCCATCATTTCGGAAGAAAGGGTCTTGAAATGAACCCAAATTTTTCCCACATTTGAAAATCTGACCCGGATCCAAACCAGGTCGACTCAGTCTAGTTTCCTTTAGCATTTAAACATTTTTAAGTTGTAAAAAACTCTAAGTTTTGTTAGTTTCAAAAAAAAAAAACTCTAAGTTTTGTTTTCTCTAAAGTTGGATTTAGATCCAAACTTTTCTTTTTGATATTTTGTAGTGACCTTCAACATTTAATGCCACTTTAGTGAAGGATTCTTCAACTCTTTATCCTTTAACTTTTATTTATGTCTTTTTCTTTGTTCTTCATAATGTTTAGTTAGTAGTCTTTTATTAGATCATGGATAATGCTAGATTAGGATGATTTGATGGTTAGATGTTGATGATTTAGGTTGCTTCTTGTTAGATCTTTCATTAGGTTGTTCTTGATGCTAGTTTTGACTTGATCACTCAAAATCTAGAACGTAAGTATTTCGCATCCGAAAGACGTTTGTGAAAATGTTTCAACCAAACATTTTGTAGCTTTTCTTCCTTAATCAATGAGAGTTGATGCTAGGATGGTTAGTAAGCTTATTGGACCTAATTGTAATGATTAATATTGATTATTTAATTTGCAAATGAGAGTTTAGTAAAATTAAATGATTAGCAAAGTTGATTAGTGTCACAAGAGTATAATAGTCATAATTAAGTGTTCCATGCTCTAGGAGAGTGTTTAATTAAATCTCTTGTTTCATTGTTTGATTGTTTGATTGTTAATACCTTCTTATGATAGTTAAACTCATGGTCCAATGCTTTTCTATTGTTTTAGTATCTTGCAATTTTTAGTTTTTAAGAAAACAAAAACCCAAAAATCAATTTCTCGTATCTTTAGTTGAGCAATCTTTAGTCAATATTAATTTGAATCCCTCTCCCAACTATTCTCAAAGCCTGATGGAGACGAAGTGGAAAGAGCTCCTTTAAGCATGTCACATCCACCTGTTCAATCTCCTTGTCTTTGATACCCATACCCATGATGTATCATGAATGTCAATTATCCGGTTACGCATTTTTTATGTTTAGTTTGCGCATAAAAGAATTTTGGGTTCTTATAGAATATTATAATTTCACGCTTGACACGGATCCAAATCCAGTGAATTAGTAATTGATTAGACAACTCATATTTTTGTTTTACAAATGAACCATTTTTTGTCTACAGTAATTTAAATTATTTAAATTTTGAATTTTTTTATATTTCATGATTTATTTATTTTTTTGAACTTTTTTCATTTATTCTATTACTATTTGTAGTTGTTGAAATAAACTAAAACTTAGTTATTTCATTAGTAAACTAATCTACTAGAATTCCGTTAGGTTTCTCGGTTACCATTTAAACATTTTAACTAATTCGCAAGATTCCACCTGAAAATGATTCAGTCAACATTAATTTTTTCAAACATATTTAGGAATTACCATTTAGATCCATAATTTGCCAATTATTGCTTTGTTTGCAAATTCTCCGTGCAGAATGAATGAGTCAAACGTCAATAAATTAATAGGATTACAAAGATTCAAAAAAACTTTCCAAATATTGTCGTTTGACCAAAATATTTGATTGTACATAGATTTGGAAATTTTATAATAAGTAATATTTTTATGAGATTTAGTAATAAGTTGGTATAGTTTTATGGAATCTAATAATAAATTTTACTTAATTGTCCAATACAAAAACCAAATACCAAAGTGAAGTCATAACGTACGTATATGAATAATCGTGTATAGTATAGAAGAAGAAAAAAAATATATATATATATAGTAATAATAATAAATAAATAAACTAATAAATATGTAATATACGTATTAAGCGTTGAAGAAGGAGGAAAAGTCAAGGTCTCTTGGCCTTGCGTTTTTGGCGGCTAGTCTCAAATCCATCGATTCCAACGGATCATTCATTCTCTCTCTCTCTCTCTCTACAATTATCTTCTTCTTCTTTTGCCCCTTCTCTCTCTGCCCTTTACTCCGACCTCCGAGAAACCCATCTTCTCTCCTCCATTTTAGTACCCAGTTTCTCGGAGACTCGTCGGAGATCGGATCTGTCTTCGTTAATGGACAATGTGATGACAATCGAATAGCACAAAGAAACGTCTTTTAAACGGGTTTTACGAGTTTATTCGAATTTCATGGGGATTTGCTTTAGCGCTGAAGAGCATTTCCAGTTTTCTCAACAGCAAGCGTATCAGAAGAAATCATCAGGTATTGATTTTGGGTTTTTTTGGATCTCTAGGGTTCATGCTCTATTTTTTTGTTTCTGGGTTTTCGAATTCTGGTGATGTTTAATGAATTTTGTTTAATGATCAAAATCTATTGAAAATTTGGATGTAATGGGAAATTTTGGATGAATTTTTCGATGTGAAGATGTTTCTTCACTTTATTGAGTTTGGAATTTGCCCCCTTTTTGTTTCTTCTAGGGTTCATGCTCTATTTTTTTTCTGGGTTTTCGGATTTCTATTGAATAATGATCAAAATCTATTGAATTTTGGATGTAATGGGAAAATTTTATCAATCTGTTTGTGAAAGCTCTCATCTTCTTACTTTGATGATATGTTTCTTCACTTTATCGAGTGTTTGATTTGCCTCTCTTTTTGTTTCTTGTAGTGCTCATGCTCTATTTTTTTTTTCTGGGTAAATTGATTGTTTTTTTTTTTTTGGGATTCTGGTGATGTTTTCTACTGAAAATTTTTAATGATCAAAATGACAAAATCTATTGAATTTGTGCTTCTTAATTTTTCATAAAATATTGAAATTGGATGTAATGGTGAAACTTTCTCAATCTGTTTGTGAAGCTTATTGTCTAACTCTGATGATATGTTCTTCCACTTTCTTGGTTTTCTCAGGGAAATCAGGCAAAAAATCTTCTGTGTACTTAATGAATTCTGATTGTCAAGACTCTGTTGGTAAAGTGAGTGCAAGTGGCTTGCCCTTGGCTCCTAAAAACATCAAAGATCTTCAATCAAATCCAGGATACGAAAATGTCGATATTTTCACCTACGAAGAGATGAAGATAGCCACTAAGCAGTTCAGGCCAGATTACATTCTTGGTGAGGGTGGTTTTGGAGTGGTCTATAAAGGTGTCATAGATGAGAACGTAAGGGCTGGTTACAAGTCTACGAAAGTTGCTATCAAAGAACTTAATCCAGAAGGGTTTCAAGGAGATAGAGAGTGGCTGGTAATCCGGTTTTTCCGATTTTGTTTCCATGTCCTTATGAGCAGTGAATGACCACAAATTTTAAAGATACGAACTTTGGTAATGTGTGGGTGTACTGAAACTGTTTTGATATTCAATTTTTTTGCAGGCTGAAGTTAACTATTTAGGACAGCTTAGTCACCCGAATTTGGTTAAGCTCATTGGCTACTGTTGTGAAGATGAACACAGATTATTAGTCTATGAATATATGGCAATGGGCAGCTTGGAGAAACATCTTTTCCGAAGTAAGTTTCCCGTTATCTATAACATGATGATTGAGAATAAATCTCCATCTGTTGCCCTCTCTATGAACTTGTTTTATGTAAATGCTAATGACTTTACTGCAAGTGACTTTTGTCATGATATACACTTTCAAATATGCTTTTCAAACCAAGAACATGCTAGTGCTCTAAAGAACAGTCAGAAGTTTTGTAGACTCTATATACCCAACGGTTAAAGCTGAAACCTATTGACAAAGATGTAGTTTCAGATGAGGTGGGAGTATGAATTATGGTTAAAAGTTCCGAGGAGTTGTCAAAGGGGAAGTCAGAGTTTCTGACTAAAAAAGAAACAGTATCAGTAATGGATTTATTAGTTCTTTGTCATTGTTAATATCGTGAAGAGGCTTTGATAAAGCATATGCATGGATAAAACACAGATTATGTTCCTATATCGGTATTATACTTGGTTTATTGACCAAAGTTTTCTTCTCTTGGCATCCGCTGGCAGGAGTTGGATGCACTTTGACATGGTCGAAAAGAATGAAGATTGCGCTAGACGCAGCCAAGGGTCTCGCATTTCTTCATGGTGCTGAACGCTCCATCATATATCGGGATCTAAAGACAGCAAATATATTGCTGGACGAGGTCAGCTATTACGTCCTTTGTTGTCAGTGAAACTCAAAAGCCTCTCTAATGACCTGGTTTGCTAGGTTTTCAATTTCTCTGTCTATGCTGCCACTGAAAAGGTATAATGCTTGTGCAGTGTTACAATGCTAAACTCTCAGACTTTGGACTAGCAAAGGATGGTCCAAGAGGAGATCAAACACATGTGTCAACTCGTGTTATGGGCACTTACGGATACGCTGCTCCTGAGTATGTAATGACAGGTCTGTCTTTTACTATTTTCATCAATCATTTCTCTGGCATCTAAGTTATGATCACATTGTGTAATTTCTTTGTAAACGGGTCGTATATGTGATTGTTGTGTTAGGACATTTGACATCAAGAAGTGATGTTTACGGATTCGGTGTACTTCTCCTTGAGATGCTCCTAGGGAAGAGGGCAATGGACAAAAGCAGACCATGCAGGGAGCATAACTTGGTAGAATGGGCACGACCGTTGTTGAATCATAACAAGAAGCTTTTGAGGATCATAGACCCTCGAATGGATGGACAGTACGCGACTAAGGCGTTAATGAAAGTAGCCGGTTTGGCATACAATTGCCTAAGCCAAAACCCGAAAGGAAGACCCGTGATGAATCATGTGGTCGAAGTCCTGGAGACTCTCAAGGAGGACGGAGTCGATGCTGAGAAGGAGGAAGTAATGACTAATCTCCATAGCAGAGGCAAGTCCGTAACGTTATATGAAGCTCCTAGTGATTCTCAAGGCACTAGAAATGGTGATGGACAAAGGAGGAGGAGACCGGAAAGTGGTAGAAGCAAGAGTGAAGCCTCGGTCGAGACTGACCAGTATGTTTCTGCTCTTGTTTCGGAATCGGAGTCCACTAAAATTTAAAGACTCAAGACGAAAGATTCACACCAGTGAGATTTGAGAATGTAAGATAAGAAAGTAGCAGAGTGGGCTTAATGTATAAAATAAGTTGAGTCTTCGTTTTCAGATTTTTTTTTTTTTTTTTGGGATTACAAATATTAGTGCAATATGCAATTTGATCAATCATTGAACTTTTTGGTCAAACTTTGAAATTCAAATGAATTTTTGGAGACGCTTTGTTGTTTAGCTGTTTCTGTGAGTAATTTGTGTATCAACAGTGAAATGAGACTACGTAGATGAGAAACTAGGCATGCGATTTTGAACCATTCGATTCAAATCGGTTTGGTTATATCGGTTTAGGTACCAAAATTAACGGAAAAACTGTTTAATTCCCCTTCAAAATTTTTATATCAGTGTAGATCCACACGAACTATTGACCTCTTACTCGAACAACATATTCATAACTTAACTTTGTATTTCCACCCGATTTGAAACTTCCCTTCTATTTATCCACCGATCTGGTTTTTCCTCCGGTTACTGTAGACCAAAACCTGCTTAACCAGTTAAAATTTTATTAAACCGTTTAATAACCAGATTTGTGGGTAAATAGAAGGTAAGTTTCAAATCGGGTGGAAATACAAAGTTAAGTTATCAATATGTTGTCTAAGAAAGAGGTCAATAGTTCGTGTGGATCTACACCGATACGAAACTTCCGTGGAGAATTTGACAGTTTTCCCAAAATTAACAGAACAAAAATTCGGTTTGATTCAATTAATAGATTAAAATCCATACAAAAATCCGGTTCGGTTCTGTCTGGAAAATGATTTTAGATATAATTTGGTTTAATCTTGGTTTAAATGGTTAAAAAAACGGTTAACCGTTCAGTTACATGAACCGAACCAAACCGCTACCCGATCTCATTTACAAATGTTGTGGATCGGTTCACTCCTATTAATCACTGGTTAACTGAACCACCCAAAACTCAGTTCGGTTCTTAATCAAGGGCCTAGATGAAATTTTCAAAACATACTTGGTTAATCCAAAATCCAAATGATTTCATTTGTTCTTCTCTTTGTGGTAAGCTCACGTGGAAAACAAGAGTAGGAAAGTAGAAGTTTTCACAAGAACCACACTGAACAAGTTTAACTCAATTACTTAGGACAAACAACATCGGCTTGTAGCTAAAACATTGTCTTTGTAAACACACCTAATGATCATGAGCATTTTCCTGCAAAAAAAAAAAAACAAACTTTAATTTAGAGCAAAAAAACGAACCGAACTAAACCAAACCAACATTCATCAATCCAAACCCGTACCAAAATTTATACTATCCCGGGGTTGAAACTTTTATACCAAATTATTTGAACCAAACCCAAACCCTGATCCGAACAAAATTAACTGATAATTAACCTATATTCATTAAAATAATATTTTAAATTAAATACTTAGAAAAATATATTTAAATATATTAAAAATTTATAATATTAATTTAAATTAGTTAATTATGTCAACTTTTATCATAAATTTTTCTCCAAACCAAACCAAATCTGAAATCCGAACCAATCAGAATTTTTTCGAACCGAACCGAAATAAAATTTGATCTCGAATGAAACTTATTTTTTAAACCCTAAAAAACCCGAACCAAACCCAACCAAATATCGGAATGCCAACCCCAAACCTTACCAGGATTTAATCATATGAAGATTTTATAGTTTTAGATTTTTAAGATTAGAGCTTTCTATGAATGTTGCATTGTTTATAAACATCTAACTATCTAAGCAAGCTTTCTCGTTTTTTTTTCTTTCTGTGTATGATTATTTAGACAAAGAGAGATCTTAGCTTACCCCATAGTTTGCGCAACTTCATAGCTATTTGAGTAACAGCTCTTCTCTCAGCAAGATTTGAAAAGTCCATGCCTGAAGCTTCCTGAATCGCAGACAAAACTTGAGCTCTCTTTCTTGCAGATGGAATAAGATAATTAGCTCCATTTGTAGTGCTCAAGTCAACAACCTAGTAGAAGAGGCAAAAAAAAAAAAGTTGATTTTTCAGTAACATTTTTTCAGTAGTAGCAATTCAAGCGTGGTAATTTCAACAAACTTGCCTGATGCAACCAAGGAAGTATTGAATTCATGAATCTTCGTTCGAGGAGGTAAGACAGGAGTATACTGAGAAGCTCGTTTACGGTATGCGATGACAAACTGTCCAACACGGGACCTGTTCTGTCAAGAAGCTCAACAAGAGCTAGCTCGTCGCCCGAAGAAATCACTTCTAGATACTCTGATTCAACCACATCAAGTTTCCTTGTTCCACTCATTACCTCTGGATAATGTTGTCTTATGCTTTGACTTGAATCAGAAGAGGTCCTGACTTGGATCAATGTTTGTCTTCCCTGTCCAATGTTGCTCCAAATGTCCTCTTTAGTATGTTGTTGGCTAGTCTTAACAAAAGGATTACTCCGCGGCTTCTCCACAACATGTGATTCGTTTAGTCTGGTTCGTCCTTGTGTTTTGGTCTCCCTTGTCATCGAGTACTTGGAAGTTGATAATGTAGATTGGCGATTGCGGATATCTGTAGAATTTCTCGACGTGCAACTAGAGAGCCTCGGCGACAGGATACTACTACCTTGGCTATTCTTCACAAAATTGGAGTTTGATATATCTGGATAGCTTTTTTGCAAGACAAGGTTCTGAGCTATCCCTTCCACTGCATATTCTAAGTTTAACACCTTGGATTGAAGAACCGAAAAGTTGTTCATTATTCCTGTTGAAAAGGCCTAAAAGTTTAACAGAAGAAGAAAAAAAGATCTATTAGTTTGCCTTCATTGTTTACCAGCCAGTCCTAAGCATAATAAGATAGTAAGACAGTTCAGAAATTATGTTGAATCTTTGAGAACACGGATCCTGAAGATACAAAGAGATAATCCACTGACCTGTAGCTGATCTATCAAACGTGACTGTTTATTCTCGATATCTGAGAGCTGTTTACGTACAGAAGCCATTTCATCTGTAATCTGAGCACAGCAATCATGATTGATTTGAGAGCTTGACACTGTTACAGTAGAGTCAAGGCTTGTACGATCGTTCACTTTGGTTGAGAATGTCTGCTCCTCAGAATAAGTTTCTTCAGCTGCGAACTTCTTACTCGTTATGGCTGGATTCACCGTTCCACTCGCCAGGAAACTGCTTGACGAAACTGTAATAGACTTGATATCATCGTTTTCGTTGTCATTGCCAGCACCTATTACATAGCAATCTTCCTTATCGTCCATTGGAATGTACTCAAATGTCATTTCTGGCAGGTTTGTCGGTTCTGCAAACGTCTTGGTGATGCAACTGCCCTCTGGTTCTTCATTGTGAAGATGATCCTTGGAGACAATTGGAGATTTTGGGACTGCGATTTCAATATGCCAATTATCTTGTTTAGTCTTTTGAGGGTCGTCATTGTAACGTGTAGGTGCTTTCCTGGCGGAAAACGGAACCTTTTTCCTTGCCAAATCTGTTACGTACTTGTTAGACGTAGCATCCTTCAATTTAGAGTCACTAGTGCTGAAAATTTCACTATTCTCTCGAGCTCCATTATAACTTTCTGCGATTACGAAACAAATAAACAGAGAGAGCATCTATGGTGAGTCTATGCAATGCAAACAAAATATATAAGACGCAAAAGATTGGATGAAACAACCATTTTATTAACTCACCTTTTACAGATGATCCAGTTTCAGATGGCTCTGGACTATCAGAACCAGGGACACCTTTCCAATATTGTAAGGCGAGAATAACTGAGTCCCTCACTGGTTTCACCTAAATAGAAAAGCCCAAAGTTAGATATTTCAAGTTATTATCTGTAAGAGAGTGAATCTTAAGAGAAAAAAAAGAGTCCGAACTTTGTCAAAGCGACATGATTCAAGAGAGCAGATGCACGAAGCCTTAAAAGGTCCAAGAAACTTTTCACCAGTAGCAGCTATTTCCATAAGTGCTACAGAAGCTGCCTTACGAGTTGTCCAGTCCTTATTTTTAAGGGCATCTTGAAAGCTAGTCATTGCTGATAACAACACACTCTTTGCCGTTGCCCCACCAGCCTGGATTAGAGTCAATTTCCCATTTCATTAGACAACAACATATAAGAATATATCACTAGAGAAAACATCAGAATAGTAACAAATAAAGGCTCAGACTCGAGAATGGATAAAGAATGAATCTTCTTACCAGGATGATACTTCTGTTAAGCTCAATAACTGCTGGTTTTGCGACAAAATGCGTGTTATTAAGCAGCTTTACTGTCCGTGTTAACATTCGTTGTATAATTGCAACCGGTGCTTCAGGACTGCTATCAATAACTCTTGCCAAGCATAAGGCTGCACCTGACTGCACATACTTATTCTGATCACCAATGGCTTCGAAAAGCGGTTTCACCAAGGAAACAAAAGCCCCGTAGTTCTGGTCTTCATAGCAACTCATTTTCGAAGCCAAAACACCCATTGTTTCAATACACGCATCTCTCACAACAGAATCCGGATCCTTGAGCCTCTTGACGATACTCGACACCATCTTTGCGAGATATGGCCCAACAAGCCCCTCATGAAACCTAGCTAAAGTAGCCATCAACCTGACGCATTCTTTGCGAACCGCACTCTTCTGCTCAGAATCAGTGTCCAGTATACAAGAGAGGAAACACGAGATTTTGTCCGGTTCGAGATGCTCGACTGTTTTCTCAAGCTCATCAACTCCTCTCTGATATGTATCTCTATCCGCTAGCTTGTTTAAGGCAGTGACAACTCTCTTCTTCAGCTCAAAAATCACCTGTTGTGTATTGGCCTTCATGTTTCCTCCTCCTCCTCTCCCTTTTGCCTGCATGTTGGTCTTCATTAGCCTCCTCTCTCCTTCTCTATTTACACATTGCTTTTAAGCCTCCAAAGATCTGCTTCTTGAATCTCAATACCTGCGAGAACAAACTAGAATTAAGGCACTGACTTGTAAAATATCGTCAGAAAAAAAGATTAGTTTCAGACTGAGGGATTTGATAACGGATCAAAATTCAACAAAAATCTCGCATCAAATCTCTGAATACATCTAGATTAGCTGAAACGTAACATAAGTATATGATTTCACAATAACGTACGAGCAGATCACATATCTGTAAATTCTCCCTAATCTACTCTAAACTAGCAGCAGCAGAGTGTTTAACTTGGAAAGAAGAAGATATTAAGAAAAATAACAAACGATTCAATCAACAGCTAGAATTGAGGGATTTGAATCATCAAAACCAAATTCAACAAAAAAAACTCTCGCATCAAATCTCTGAATACATCTAGATAAAGCCGAAACATAACATAGTTAATAAGATTCCGTGAAACTGATGAAATCTATCTCTATTCTCCTGAATTTGCTCTAAAAATAGGAAGCAGCGAAGCGTTAAATTGGACAGTAGAGTGAGAGTGAGAGAAGAAGATAGCGAAAATAACAGCAAGAGAATTTGGTATTCTATAAAAAACGACGATTCAACCATTGTTTTCGATCTCGTAATACTCCATTCTTAAGGTGAAGAGAAAAGCGAAGCGTACTCTGAAGAAGGAAGCATCAGGAGGATGGTGACGAGCGAAACGAGTGAGGAGCCATGAAGATCAGTTTGAATTTCTGATGGTGGTGGAGAGAAGAAAAAGAGAGATTGAAAAAAGCAAGAGCGACACAGAAGAGTTGCTTTGTTACACGGAGCCCAAGTGTTTTTGGCAGAGACGAAGTTCGAGGAGAGAGAGGCGCGTGTGGTTCAGTCTCCTTTGATCTGCGTGTTTAATTTTTTTTTGATTTTTGAATCTCGCGCTCGCTGCGATGGGGATTTCGAATTTGTGGGGTCCACTGGATTTGGAAAATTTCAAAACCAAAAGAGGAAAAAAGAGGTTTTGACCGTAATTAACTTTCGACGCATGTATGCTCTAATTTTTAGAGTTAAATTGGTGTTAATTTTAATATTCATTTGCCATTATAAATGTTTACTATTATCTCTGTTTCAAATTAAAAGATATTTAAGAAATTAGCACATATATTAATCTCCGTACTTATTAATAGAGAAGCATTTTTTAAGAAAATGCCTTTGTCCTTCCGTAGTATTTACAGAAGTGACATGCTGACGTGTCACTTCTAAAAAACTTCTCACAACATTTTCGAAACAAAGTTTTATTTACTAGATTAATTACAAGTTATGCTATTGTCATATACAATATAATTATTTGTTATATATTATATAACATCCCATAATTGCAACTGATTATAAAAAAAAATGATACATATATGGCAAAAATTACACATTCTATAAAAAAAAATAAATGATGGTTTAGGATGATATATATAAATAGAACCAATTAATTGATCCGTATAATTAAACTGAATAAAATAAATATTATAATTTTTTTAGTCTTTAATTGGTTTATTTGGTTTATAAAATTTTTAGTCTTTAGTCTTTAGTCTTTAATATTATAAAATAAATAAATATTATAAAGTTTTTATTTGGTTTAATTTGGGTCTTTAATTGTTGATGAAACTAAATAGTCTTCTAATTTACTTCTTATTATAAATTATACATTTATAATTAATTAGTTTTCCAAATTTTAAAATTATTTAATCTAATATCATACATTATAATTCCAAAATTATGAATTACAAAATATTATATAGTCATTTCATCTCGTGCCGGGCACGGATCCAACTCTAGTAAATCATTAATTTTTTTTATTTTTTTTTCCAAAATTAAAACATCATTTATCATTTTACATAATTACTAATTAACTAATAAAAATTAAACTGCAAAATCAAAATAATAAAAAATATAAAAACTAATTAAATTTACATTGAAAACTGAAAACATCATTTCAATAGAAATAAACAAATTTGGCTATAAAACCAAAAAAAAAAAAAAATTGGCTTTAACATCTTTTAATTTGAAACAGATGGAGTAGGTAATTGGACGGCACACATGTGCGGGCATGATACTCTTGTTGAAATTTTTATTTACGTTGATAATGTACAAACTGTCAGTTATTATATATTATGATTATTCAGATATAAGAGTCGCATAGTATATATATAAAATTATATAGTGTTAATCACTGTGAGAACTGTATAATTTAATTAATAAATCAATATTACGATAATTATATCTATATGTATGATCAATAAAATTTTGGTATGATACGACCATATCTTAATTACCATGATATTCGGTATATTTCATATTAATTAAAGATTCAAAATGTATAAAATAAAAAAAATATTGAATATACTAATCAATTAATTAATAAAAATCAAAATATTTTCAAGCATGTATATAGAAAGTGAAATTATAAGGAGAAATTGCAGTCTATAATAAGTAAATGGACTATAATTAATTATATAACATATCCAAAAAATAAATTAGGTATCTAACAATAAGTATATGTGATTTACATGTTCTATCCTTCTGTCAAAGTATGGCCGCTTTCTCTATAAGAATTTTACTTTAAAAAATTCTAATTATTTTCTTGAAAAACGTTTTATTTGGAATTTTGGATTTTGCTTGAAAGGGGGTTTAATTCTCATTTTCCCTGGATTTTTTTTTATATAAATAAATTTGAATATACTATTATTTTTAGAGAAAAGACCATAAATGGTTCCATAAGTGGTCTCATGTGGTCTAAAAAATAAAGGCATTATGGTCATGTTTGTTAGTTACTATTGTTAGTTTCCTAAATTTGTTCTCACACATGTTATTTACCTAATTTTACCTACAAATGGTAATATTCCACAAATTCACCCAATTATAAAACCATAAATAAATATTGACAAATCTTTGAAATGTAAAACATAGTAAACGAAAAAAAAAATTATTGCATTCAATTATGTGTAACACTGAATACGATTTTGATTCGAATCCTTTAAAAGGAAAAAAAAATGAAAGATTAGCTTTATATCGTTCAATAAGTATAAGAGGTATTCAATTACATAATTAACATACATATACCATTTTATAATAAACTAGAGAACACTTTTCAATATTTCGAAAAGATATGTTAAACAAATTTTTCATTTCTTTTTTTAACGAGATTTATTTATTTCATTTTTAATGATGAATTTGATAAATAATGTATACACATATTTATAGATGAAAAAAAACTCCACATTTATATTTCTTTAGATTTTAACTTTTTGAATACCAATTTATTTAGGTTACATAGAAAAATTAGGTCTTGTATTCAAAAGTTACAATCTAAAAAATACTAATGTAGAACTTAGGTCTTCTTTCACGTGTAAATACATGCAACCTTATGTATCAACTCTATCACAAAACAAAACAAATAATCATGTTCTAAAGAAGAAAATACAAACTCATTTACAATATCTTTGAAAAATATCAAAAGATCTTTTTTTTTTTTTAAATGGTATTACGCTATTTAACTTATTTTAATTTTATTTTATGATATATATTGTCTTATGGTTCCTAAAATCTAAATCTAGACTTAAAACTTATGAAAATATTGGATTTATCTATGGAGAGGTAGAAAAAAACTAATCTTGGTATCAGATCAGAAAATAATTGTTTATTCTTTAATTACATAACACCTTTTTATAACTTTCAAGAATAATAACTGAATTTTTCAAAGCATTGCTCATACATTAGATTTATTTTTATTACATTAATAACAAATTTAGAAAAAAAAATTTCAAATCTAAATATCACTACAAATGGTAAACCACATCTTAAACAACAAATTCTTTTCAAAGCGTCATAGACAACTAGAAATGATATTTAGTGTTTAAAAAAAACATAAGAGAACCGATATTTAATTTTTTTTTTAATATTTAAATTGAATAACAATATTCTCAATTATGACTTCTAATGAACACCACTACACTCAAGATGTAAACTAAAAGAAGACAAGTATATGTAAATGAAAACTCTTAGTCAAATATTAGTAGATATTTAAAACAAAAAGAGATAGAAGAAAAATAAATCTAAAAACATCGTATTAAACCATAATCTATATATATATATCAATTATAACACCAACATAGACAAGGCACATAAAATCAACAAAAATAAAGAAAAAAAAAATTATTATATAAAAACATTAACATAAATATTGGTATATAAAAACTCTCAACACGAATTTGGTTATGAATGGTGATGGATGGGGGACAGAATTGCATGGTGTGAGATAATAGAGTAAATTTCTATCATTTTATCCTGCATTGCACCCAATTATGTCATGTCCCATCCACCACCGTTTGAAACGTAAATATAAAATAAAACAGTAAAAAATAAATCAAATTAACACGTGTCCTTAGAAGATGAGAAATAAGAAGTGTTAAAATAAACAAGAAGTATGATAGGCAAGTATAAACAAGAAGCAGAAGAGGATAGGAAAGGAGAAGAGAAAAAATAATAATGAGAATAGTTGATGTAACAAAATATAATGGTTTCTAGATATTTGATCATTGTAAAGAATAGAGTAAAGAAAAATTATTTATTTAAATACATTGAGAATGATGTGTCATTGTTTATAAGAATAACTACTAAGTGACTAGGGGTGGAACTACTAACAAGGTAAAGTGGGTCAGCTGACTCCACTAAAATATTTTTTTTTTCTTAATTATATCAAATTTCTTTAAATGACCCCTTAATAATATTATCTTTGACCCCATTTCCATTTTTTTGTTCTTTTTACTAAAAGAAAATTTCATTTTTTCTATTCTTTATTGAAGAAAAAGAAATCAAATCTTTTAAAGAATCGAATTTCTATCTTGTATCTTCAAAATTATAACCTTATAATCTTTCATTAAATACAAAATTTTGATCATATCACGTTTTATTCATCCATTATTTATATCTATTTCATTCATTTTTATTGTAGATAAAAACCTTATAAAAATTATAAAATACTATGGATTTGTAAAAATTTATGCATGGAATATTGTTTTTTTTTTTTATACTATTTTCGGGTATATAATTATATTATTTTATATTAGTAATTTATTTTAATATACATTGACCCCGGTAAAATATAATCTTGGATCCGCCAAAGTGACTGACACTTTCTTATTAAGGTGCATTTTGTTTTGTTCGCGGAGGGTAAACAAAGCAAAAGAAGTATTACAAAAAGCTTAAGATTCCCTCCGCAGCCTAAATAGCCCAAAGTATAATAGCCTGAAATTTGCTAGTTGTGTAATGTGATGAGAGCCTTGTGAAGGATCCAGCATTGTCTTTTGCTGTATACGTATATATCAAATAAGTGCTACAAATCAAGCAACATGACAAACGAGTGAAGAATTAGTGATTTATAATAATGAGAAGGGAAAAAAAATAATAATAAAAAGATTAAAGATATATATAGAAGTATTTTTCATTTTTTGCAGCTTCGACTCGAATAGTTCAGAAGTATTGGATTGCATTAGTAGTTTAAATCAATTAGAATTTTAAGAAAATGATTAAATCGATTTCCTTCACCGACTAAAATTAGAGATAATTTCTTATAAATATAGTGCCAGACTCCATTCTGAAGCATCACTGATTTGATATCTTATTTCTCAACCAAAACAAAAAGAAATAAGGTTCGAAGCAAAACCTAAAGAGTATGACGAAGATGATTAGAGGCAGTGAACTTTTGAATGTTTCTTCATTGGAGTTTGTCTCTATTCTTGGCGCAGAGAAATCATCTTCCCTCGCTCGCTTAAAGAATCTCGAGAAAGAGCTTAGGATCATGCATCGTTTCCGAAATCATCCTCGCATCATCCAAGCCTCAAGCCCTCATCTTCACATAGGGATCAAACCCGAACGATGCTATACTCTCCGCAAGATGATCTCTGAGTCACGTGAGAGATCACTACCTGAGTATATGATCCAAAGAGTCGCTCGTATGATCCTGCAAGGACTCGAGGTTCTCCACGCCAACAGCTACGTTCACTGTAACCTAAAGCCAACTAATATATTCCTTTTCCACTCTACCACACTTGGAGAGCCGTTCGATCTCAAGCTTGGTGGTTTCAGCTTATCCAAAGATCCTAATTCCAATTCTACCACTCTCCTTGATACAAGTCATAAGGCTCTTGATATATGGTCTTTAGGGTGTATAGTTTATGAGATGTTTGGATTATATATGCTTGCAGGAGATATTTGATGATTTTTACGAGTGGAACTTGTTCAAAGATATCTCTCCTTTGAGGGCCACCGCGTCTGAGCTCTTGAATCATCCTTTTATTACACAAAGGCTCAGTGTTCCATTGCCAACCACAAGAGAACACCATTGCCAACCACAAGAGAACAAGAAGATTGGCCGATGACTCCAAGACTTCCAGGTTCCATCTGGTGAGATCAATCATAATTGTTTTTTTTTACTTGCTGTGCAAGAAAACAATTATGGGTCAGGTTTTTTGTTTGCTTTCCCTTTTAATTTTGTGTCATGACAAAGTATTCCATTGTCAATAATTTTAATATTAAACACTAACAAAATTATTAACTCATTTTTCCTAATACAATAAATAGTTAAATATAGTTATTTACATCTAAAGTGAAAAATCTTGATTTAACAATTTAACATATATAGAAGACGTGACGGAGCCGTGAGTTTATGTTAACGGAGGCTCGTTTTGGGCAAAAACCACATAATTTGAGTTTTAATCAGATTTATTAAAAGTGTTGAGTATTTAATTTATTCAAATAATAGTTGGTGTTTTATTATGCCAAAATTTAAAAGTTCAGGATTTAATAAGCAACAAATTTTGGCTTATTTAATCCCAAACTTTTTATTTTCGGAAAGGAAAGGAGAAGAGGAAAAATAAGAATGAGAATAGTTGATGTAGCAAAATATTGTAGTTTCTAGATATTTGATATTGTGAAGAATAGAGTAAAGAGAGAACTTGAAACGACCGTACACGTTTTTTTTTTTTTTTTGTAAAATTATAATAATTAATATTCATAATATTAATTATACCTAAATAAACATTAAACTCAACAATTAAACAAAAGAAACTAAATCATTTAAATTATCAAATAAAACCGGTTTAACATTTAACCATAATTAAACATACTTTAACAAACCGTTTTCGAGTTTAATAAACGAAAATACTTCGACTCGACAATCACATTAACACAACAACAACAACAACGACGAGTCCTAATCATCATCCCCTCATCGCATTCCATTCCACGATCACGCCTTATCTTTACCTGCATCGACATAAGTGATGCNCCAAACGCTGAGTGAGAGATCCTCCCAACAACAGGTCACCCATAAGCCAAGGCAAGCAACGAGCAATTAACAATGCCAAGAAATGACCAAACCGATGGCCGTCACATTTGCTTCAATCCGACCAAAAAAAATCGGATCATCATCAAGCCACGAAAAACATCAATCAATGCTAACAAGCATAAACAACACACAAGCAAGGTTTTCTAACCTCTACAACTTGTCAAACCTACCCGAAATCTTTGGACAAGAACCACAACATAAACCCAACTGCGACTAACTCACATGCCAACCACAGCTCGCCCCTCTTCTCACTCACGCCCTACAGCCAATCCAATAACCGAAACAACACTTAACCCAAAAACTGGGAAAAACAGAATCGCTCCGTCTCAAAGATTGTCTCGCAAAATAAAAACTAACAGATAACTTTCAAATCGCTCCGGTGAAGATAAGCCTCTAGATGTCCTGAAGGTACCCACAAAGTTTCATGATGAACCGTTCAGAGATAAACTCGTAAACTTACTTTGAACCCACGCTGGTTCAAACTCGCGTCTGTAACAGAACACCTGACAAAAACGGGGATAACTTTCAGAATACGAACTCAAATCCAAAACTGTAAATAGTCGCATCTAGCTCTAAGGCTTACCTACAACTCCACCAAATTTTGTAAGAAAAGGAGACGATTTGCCTAGTCGATCCTCCTCTCTACCAAACTCTGTTCTTGCTGCTCTGATTTTCCTCTCTTCCTCTTTTGGTCACCCAAAATCGTCTCTCTCTCTCCTTTTTTTGCAGGTTCTCCGACACAGGGAAGAAAAGAAGAAGAAGATGAGTTTTAATTAATCAAAGTCTTGGGATATTGCAGTTAAGTCCCTTGACTTTCACCACTTTTCGAATCGAGACCAAACTTCCGATTCGACTTATTAAACCCCCGAAATAAATTCAAATCTCACTAATTCAACCCTGAATTAATTTATTAGATTAATTTCCCAGAGAATTACACCGTAAAACCCCGAATTAATTTCAAATCCGGAACACGGGCGTTACAATTCACCCCCACTAACATAGATTCGTCCTCGAATCTTCGACACAGTTCATCCGCGATGAACTCAACTCATAAATGCCACAACGATTCTCTC